>CAUYRT010100713.1:0-46478 GCA_963574885.1 Lepilemur ruficaudatus | reverse complement strand
AGTAGCTGGGACTACAGGCATGCGCCACCATGCCCAGCTAATTTTTTCTATATATATTTAGTTGGCCAATTAATTTGTTTCTATTATTAGTAGAGACGGGGTCTCGCTCTTGCTCAGGCTGGTTTCAAACTCCTGACCTTGAGCAATCCGCCTGCCTCGGCCTCCCAGAGTGCTAGGATTACAGGCGTGAGCCACCGCGCCCGGCCTAAATAAAAATATCTTAATTCATGAACAGTAAAAAATCACAAGGGAGTTTGTCAAAATGCACATTCTAGAGATTCAGAAGATCTGGGTGGAACACAGGACTTTGCTTTTCAATGGCCCCCGGGTGATTCTTAGGCAGGGCCCAGGCCACACCTTGAGAAGGCTCACTTAGTGCTCTGCCATGGAGTGTGGCTCACAGGGCACGGCCATTCCCTTCTCTTCTCTGCTGAGGACTAGCTGGTTGAAAAAGTCAGGCAGGACAGGGCGTGGTGGCTCACGCCTGTAATCCTAGCACTCTGGGAGGCCGAGGCGGGAGGATCGCTTGACAAGCTCAGGAGTTCATGACCAGTCTGAGCAAGAGCGGGACTCTGTCTCTACTATAAATAGAAAGAAATTAGCCAAACAACTAAAAATAGAAAAAAAATTTAGGCAAGCATGGTGGCACATGCCTGTAGTCCCAGCTACCCGGGAGGCTGAGGCAGGAGGATCACTTGAGCCCAGAAGTTTGAGGTTGCTGTGAGCTAGGCTGATGCCATGGCACTCTAGCCCGGGCAAGGGTGAGACTCTGTCTCAAAAAAAAAAAAAAGGCAAGCAGACGGAGATGTGATTTTACAGTGAGGGCGGGACTGGACATTGTGGGCACAGTGAATATGTATGTGGCGTGGGAGTGGAACTGAGGACAGATTGTGCCCTCTTGCCCTGGCTTTTGGCTTCTGGGGGAATACAGAAGGCTCCTAGAACCCAGGGGAACAGAGAAGGCTGTTCTGGGGGAACAGAGAAGGCTCCTAGAACCCAGGGGAAAAATGGAATCAGGGCTCTGAACTCCTAATATCAGCGCTGCTCTGACTCTATTTTATACCACTTCAGTAAGTTTCCTCGTCTGAAAAAAAGAGGTCACAATAATTCTGAAGCATCCCCCAAATTCCAACGTTCCAGGAAGCCTTCTGTTTTGCACGCAAGCATCCATGCGTTCAGACTGCAACATGTCATCCTGGCTTATGACCAGAAGGTGGCAGCAATACATCTCTATTTTGAGTCTAACAACCAACCGAGAGAGATTTTTCAGTTGCCTCGGAAACATTTAGTTCAAATAGGTCCCACCCTAGACACCATGGACACAAATATGAGTGAGACCCGATCATTGCCCTCAAAGATTATATTTTCAGAGGCGAGGAGTCAGACACATAAATGGATTACTGGTTTGCTGGCTGTGTGACCTTGGGCAAGTTGCTTAACCTCTCCGTGCCTCAGTTTCTTCAACTGTAAAATGAGACTATTAAAAGCATCTATGTCATAGGGTTAGTGTGAGGATTAGAAGTGATAAAATGTGTTAAATGCTTATCACAGTGCTTGGCACATAGGAAGTGCTAACTATTACTGCATGATACAGTGACAGAAGTGATGAGATGGCAAAGATGCCCAGCTGCTCCCTAACTGGGCAGGGCAGAGCCCCCAAATGGAGATGATGGGGAAAGGATTCCACCTTGGTGGAGCCACTCTGTCGGTGGGGACTCTGCAGCCAGACCGGGTAGGGAGAGTCCACTTGACAACGTGGAACTGGATCCCTCTGGCTGAGGCTCGGCTTGGGTCCTGCAGGTCCAGAGCACAGAGCACCAGAAGGGCCACCCAGGGCCTGATGACCCAGGACATGCCCTCCCAGAGAGGAAGCTGCCAGTGGCTCGCTGTGCAACCTCAGACAAGTAACTTGGTCCCTCTGAGCCTCAGGTCCTACCTACTTAGGGGAGAGGGAACTATGGGGACCAGGGGACAGTGCTGAGTTACACTGTGGGACATTTCAAGAGCAACTGTAAAGTCAGCCAATTCAGGAGCAGCAGGGACTCGGAGGTAGGGACTTAAAGAAGAAGCACCTAGGAAAGCAAAGGAATGTTGGGGAGGATGTTTAAGCCAATCCTAGACCTTGAAGGCCAAGGAGACCCCAACTAACACTTAGTTACAAGCAATTGGGGATACGCCAGAGCAGGGGGGTAAGGCTGGGATGAGCTTGGCATGTCTGCACTATGACTGCTGTTTGGCCTGGCAGGGAGTCCAGCTGTGGATCGCTTTACTGTCCCCATCTCCCACCCTCTCTTGCCTACATGTCCCTCCTAATCCAACTTTGAGACCATGGCCTGTCATTTAGTAGCACTTGTTTACCAGTAACCTAAACTTCGTTGCTCAGCTTCCTTGCAAACCCCTGAATGCATCCAACTGTTGTTTCTCTCCAAGCCTCCACCAGAGCCACAAGGGAGGCAGGACAGGAGGGATGATAATAATACTGGCTAATACTTCTACAGCATGTACTATGTGCCGAGGACTAAGTGCCTCACGTATTGTAACTCATTTAATCCTCCCAACGCTATGAGGTAGGTCAGTGGTCCCCAACCTTTTTGGCACCAGGGACCAGTTTCATGGAAGACAATTTTTCCGCAGATGGGGGTGATGGTTTGGGGATGATTTAAGTGCATTACATTTACTGTGCACTTTATTTCTATGATTATTACATAGTAACATATAATGAAACAATTATACAACTCACCATAATGCAGAATCTAATGCTGCCACTAATCTGACAGGAAGCAGTGATGCAAGCAATGGGGAGCGGCTGTAAATACAGATGAAGCTTTGCTCTCCTGTGTGCTGCTCACCTCCTGCTGTGCAGCCTGGTTCCTAACAGGCCACAGACCAGTACCAGTCCTTGGCCCTGGGGTTGGAGACTGCAGAGGTAAGTAATGGTATTATAATTCCCACTGACAGATAAAGAAAATGGAGTGAACAGAGGTTGAGTCATTTACTAAAACCCAAAGCACACAGCTAATTAAGTGGAGCAGCTGATTGAACCCAATCAGTCTGTCCAGAGTCCCAGTACACTAAGGAAGGATGAGGGCGCCTTCCCCTGCACCCATCAGCCAGAAGTACTTGGCTCCTCTCACCCTGCAGCCAGCACTGCTCTCAGACACTAGTGGGGACAATCCAGAAGAAACCCAGCTCCTTGGGGGCTTAAAATGTCATTCAGGAGGTTAATAATAATAATAGTAATACTAAAACTAGCTTACATTTTCAGGCTTTATGATGTGCATCCTAAGCATTTTCCATGTATTTATTCATTTAGTCCTTGCAACAGCACTATGAGGCATAAGCTACAATTATCCCCATTTTACTGAGGGCCATGGAGGGTCATAGCCAGGAGCCTAAATTTGTACCATAGAGAGTGCTGGGATCAGATGGGAAGCATGGCAGCTGCGTGCCAGAGACCCAGCTCTTAACTGAGACTCTTCTTACCTCCCCTGACAAGACCTGCCAGGCCTGCTCCTGTTGAGTAAGGAGGGGCTTCCTCTCCTGCAGCACCCAAGCTCCCAGAGCCCTGCCAAGGAGGCCCCCTGGTCCCCTCTCCTCGGCGGCATCTGGGCGGTGAGCTGGGTGCTTGAGCAGGGAGGGGATGGGAACTCCATCCGGAACTCCAGGCCCAGCACCTCTACTCTCAAAGGCCCAGGTTGCCGCCTGCTCCCTATAAAGACAAGGCCAGAGTTTTCCTCCCCATGCCCTGCCTACCCCTCCGCTGCAGTGCTGACTGCCAGTGTGCTCCTGGGTAAGGGGCAACTCTGGGGTGGATGAGGCTCCAGACCAACCGGCCTCTGGGGCTTGGTGCCCAGGGCTGGGGAGAGAAGCACCAAGGCTTCCGTAGCCCCTCCTCACAGCTGCCAAGCCCCCACCCCCATCCCAGGTGGGACCCTCCCTCTCCCCACTCCCAGGAGTTAGTGGAGGACAGGCCTTGGTATATCCATCCCATCCCCTCTCTCCCATCCTCCCTTTCTCCATTCCCCTGGCAACCAAACCAGACCCATCAAGGAGGAGGACCTGGCAGCTGTGCAGGGAGAGACTAATGGCCCGGAAGGAAGGAGGGGCCTGGAGAGAAGCCGGTAGGGATGCGAGCTGGCGGCGCAGAGGGCGTTGGCCCTGGCCCATCTCAGAGGACACACAAAGTGGGGAGGGATCCTCTGCCCTGCAATACGGAGGAGCTGGCCAGCCAGGGAGCCACCCTCCTTACCCCCAGCCAGACATCCAGCCTGTAGCCCCAACCTGCTCCCCCAGATGCCCAGCTCTCATCCTCAGGTCCGGTCTGAGGCAGACCTGCCCCACAGGGGAGCCTGGAGTCCACAGCGACAGCAGCAGCCCTAAGCTCCTGGCAGACCCAACAAGCCTCAGCAACCTGACTCCTACAGACCGTCCTCGCTGCCTGTCCACTCCTGGGCAGCCCGTGCTTGCGCTCTGGAAGCTGTTTGACACACAGAGGCCAGACATCAGCCTTCTCGCTGACTCTGGGGTTGGGGAGGATGTGAAGGGATGCGTGGTTGTGTGAGTGTTTGTGTGTAGAATGTGAGTTCACACAGGTATATGGGTCTATGCATACGCATCTGTGTGCACAGGTTTGTGGATGTGTTCCGGGCCTTCTCTCTCTCCTTTCAGCTGTTGGGGATGGGCACCTTCTCCTTCCCCATCTCTTCCCCACCCAGCCCCACCCATCCCTGGGTACCTGCAACTGCTCAGTACTGGAAACCGGTTCCTGCCAGTCCACCCATCTCTCAGCCTTGGCAGCAGCTGTTGCCCCTCAGCCCCCCTCCCCTCCCTACCTCAAGAATCAGTCTGGTTCCCGGAAGGCCCGTGACTGAGCAGCAGTCGGTGGGGGAGGGAGAATCCAGTAAACCCGGACAGCACACAAGCCCCACTCAGCCCAGCCTCTGCATGGCACAGACCCTCTCCATGTGGGCCCTGAGCTGGACCCAGCTACCCTCGGCCCCTGTGATGTTCCTGCCCTGTTGGGGCTTGGGGTAGTCCGGGTTTGGGGGTTGTGTCTTTAAGGCTGAAACATCAGCAGGAAACCTCTGCTGGGCCAAGTGTTCAGGAGAGGGGGAGGGGGGCTGGTCAGTCCATTAGCGGCAGAGCTGGCGCCAGGCCCCAGCCCTTCCCAGGGCTCTGGGGATTAGGTAAAGAGCAGCCTTCCCAGCCCCTCTGCCTCTGCTCTCCAGTCCCCCATTTCTCCCTGGGTGTGGTGAAGGAGGGGGTAGCTGACAACTAGTGAGAGTAGAGCCCAGCCTTTAGGGGACAGGTTGAGGCACAAGCTCTGGGGCCTAAGCCAGGCCAACTCTCCCTCCACCTGGCCTCCTCCCTACTCATGTGCCAAAAGCCTGCCCTTTAACCTCAGCTCCTCCTGTCCCCTAATTTTTACGGGATCTTTCAGACAGAGACCCCAGCTCCAGTCAGGCCCTTCCATCCTAGGCTCCAGCTTCCGATGCTTGCTGGAAGGTGCTGACCCTACCCCGGGCCTGCCTGTGGCTGCCATCCCTGCTTTCTTCGCCGCCAGCAACAGGGAGAATCAAGTAGGCAGAGCACCAGCAACCAGGGAGGGGAGGGCGCGGCGCCCCTGCTGTTCCGCAGGGGTGGAGCATCCCCCTCCCCACACAGCCCCACTCTCCCCCGCCGTCAGGCCAGTGGGAGGAGCTGCCCGTGCCCCCCCTGAGACCGCAGGGCTATAAAGCCGCCAGACAGCGGTCTGCAGCTCCTTCCCAGCCCCTGGCCTAGCTCTGAGACCGGTGACTGCCCAGCCTCGGCCATGAGCCACCACTCGTCGGGCCTCCGGGCCGGCGTCAGCTCCACCTCATACCGCCGCACCTTCGGGCCACCGCCCTCCCTATCCCCGGGGGCCTTTTCCTACTCCTCCAGCTCTCGCTTCTCGAGCAGTCGCCTGCTGGGCTCAGCGTCCCCGAGCTACTCCGTACGCCTGGGCAGCTTCCGTGGCCCGCGGGCGGGCGCGGGCACCCTCCTGCGCCTGCCCTCGGAGCGCCTCGACTTCTCCATGGCCGAGGCCCTCAACCAGGAGTTCCTGGCCACACGCAGCAACGAGAAGCAGGAGCTGCAGGAGCTCAACGACCGCTTCGCCAACTTCATTGAGAAGGTGCGCTTCCTGGAGCAGCAGAACGCGGCCCTGCGCGGGGAGCTGAGCCAGGCCCGGGGCCAGGAGCCGGCGCGCGCCGACCAGCTGTGCCAGCAGGAGCTGCGGGAGCTGCGACGGGAGCTAGAGATGCTGGGCCGCGAGCGCGACCGGGTGCAGGTGGAGCGCGACGGGCTGGCGGAGGACCTGGCGGCGCTCAAGCAGAGGTCAGGGGCAAGGCTGGGCGGCGGCCGTCGAGGCGGCTGCTCCTCCCTCTCCTCCCTCCCCCTCTGGCAGCCCAAGGGTGTGGCTCCCTTTGCCAACTCGGGAGTGTGCAGGCAGCATCCTCACCCGCGGGCTCCAAGCCTCCCCCACTTTGCTCTGAGAGTCTGGGGAGGTGTGGGAGGAGTATCTATGCCTCCCCTGTGTAATAAGGAGACCTTCTCAGCTCCCAGCCCATTAGTGAGAAAGTGGGGTCAATGCCATCAGGAAGCCCAAAACCCTCCCAATAGAATACTGAGCAGCAGCAACAGCGTGTAACCTGATCCTGGGGGGCGCGGTGTGGAGTGAAAGCGGGGCCCTAATCCTGCAGCTCGGCCTCTGCTCACTCTACCCACAGGTTGGAGGAGGAGACGCGCAAGCGGGAAGATGCGGAGCACAACCTCGTGCTCTTCCGCAAGGTGAGTGGGAGCCCCACGTAGAGTTCCGCCTCCCCATCCCTACTCCGGCCTGTGCATCCAGGGGTGGCATCGGTGGGTGAGCGGGGTGGGGGCAACCAGACTCCTTCCGAAGCAGACAGGGAAGGCCTGGCCCTTCCTCTGCCTAAGCAGCCCCTCCCTTCTCTTGAACCCCACTGCCACCCCACGAAGGACGTGGACGATGCCACCCTGTCCCGCCTGGAACTAGAGCGCAAGATTGAGTCTTTGATGGATGAGATTGAGTTCCTCAAGAAGCTGCACGAGGAGGTGGGTGGACCCGGGTGTCAGGGGTGGCTTCGGAGGTTGTTGGGGTGGTCTGGTCTCGCTGGAGTTGCGTAGAGAAAGCTCTGGAGGAGGCTGGCGGGTGGAGCGGAGGAATCGTCCTGGGGACGAGAAGTGAGATTGGCTGGGTAGACGCTGTCACTCGACCCCCCTCTACAGGTGGTTTGACTCCCACCCTTGCGCCACCTGCTGGCAGGCAGCAGGGCTGTACCCTCGTGACCTGGCAGCTGGTTTAGCGCACACCAGGGCTCTCTCTGGTCGCATATTCCTGGGGTCGCTGCACTACCCTGGTGTCCCCTTCTGTTCATTCAAATGTTTCTTCTTTCTGTGCGCGAACTGCATGGCCCGCGTGGGATTTGCATCTTCGGCTCGTCATCTGCCTATCCTGGGGCGTAGGAGCTTCGAGACCTACAGGTGAGCGTGGAGAGCCAGCAGGTGCAGCAGGTGGAGGTGGAAGCAACCGTGAAGCCGGAGCTGACGGCGGCGCTGAGGGACATCCGAGCACAGTACGAGAGCATCGCAGCGAAGAACCTGCAGGAGGCGGAGGAGTGGTACAAGTCCAAGGTGCGAGGGCCGGGAGGGTCTGGGAAGAGAGGAAATGCTGGGTGGGTGTAGCACGTCCCTGCCAGCTCAAGCCCAGGTCCTCCCCCCACCGGCCCCCCATCACTTGGCAGTACGCAGACCTGTCCGACGCCGCCAACCGGAACCACGAGGCCCTGCGCCAGGCCAAGCTGGAGATGAACGAGTCCCGACGCCAGATCCAGAGTCTGACGTGCGAGGTGGACGGACTGCGCGGCACGGTAAGGACGAAGCTGAGAGCCCAGGCCGGGGGAGCGGACGATGAAGGGTTCCCTGACTGCCCCTCCTGTCCCCCACCCCAGAACGAGGCGCTGCTCAGGCAGCTGCGCGAGCTGGAGGAGCAGTTCGCCCTGGAGGCGGGCGGGTACCAGGCGGGCGCCGCGCGGCTCGAGGAGGAGCTGCGACAGCTAAAGGAGGAGATGGCGCGGCACCTGCGCGAGTACCAAGAGCTCCTCAACGTCAAGATGGCCCTGGACATCGAGATCGCCACCTACCGCAAGCTGCTGGAGGGCGAGGAGAGCCGGTGAGAGGCGTGGCGTTGCGGGGCGTGGTCGGGATTGGGCGTGAGGGCCCGGGCCTGGGCGGGGCCTGGGCGGGGCGCTGACCGCGTGCTTCCCCCCAGGATCTCGGTGCCGGTCCATTCCTTTGCCTCCCTAAGTATAAAGACCACTGGTGAGTCTTCCACGTCTGGCTTCCAGCACGTACCTCCTCTTGTCCACTTCTGCTCTGATCGGTCTTTTGCTCTGGCTCCCTCAAGGGTCTGTTCTCTCCACAGCCCCGCCGAGTCCCGGCCTGTACCTGTCCCTACCCACCCCTCATTCCCCGCCCCCCGCCCCCCCCCGGCCCTTGGGGACTGAAATGGGAGCGTAAAAGTAGAGAAATCGCTAGCCTTCCCCTTTCCACCCCTCATTCTGTTCTGTCCAGTGCCTGAGGTGGAGCCTCCCCAGGACAGCCACAGCCGGAAGATGGTTCTGATCAAGACCATTGAGACCCGGGATGGGGAGGTGAGACAGGTCCTCTGATCCCAGGACCCCATCACTTCCCATGTTATTTCTGAGTCACAGCCTGGCTGCAGCTGATCTTAGGGTGTTGTGGGTGGGTGGTTCTTGGGGAGAGACAAGGAAACAGAAACTGGATGGATAAACCGGAGCCTCGGCTGGTTATACCAGCAGTGTGATCCAAGGGAGCTGGAAGGAGGGTGGTGTTGAATGGTCCATGCCCATCATATTCCTTGGCCCCAGCAGGTGGTGACAGAGTCCCAGAAGGAGCAACGCAGTGAACTGGACAAGTCTCCTACTCCAAGCTACTGAACCCCTTGGTCTGGAGATTCCTGACCCTGCCCTAGGCCTGCTCTAAGCCCAAATCCTAACAGCAAACAGCAGTCCTCAATTAGTCTCCCCTCCCTCTGCATGTGTCTAAGGGGTAGTATCAGTCCTTCCTTTCCTGGCCCAGGCCAAGCCCTACCTGACCAGCAGTCGCTGGGCGTGTCCCTGCCCTGACACAGACGTAACCCAGGTGCTCTCCTTTTCCTGTCCTGGTAAATGGCCGATGACCCCCAGGACAAGTCTACTGCAGCTATGATCCTATGACCAGTGGGTGGGCCGGGATCTGAGTTTCACTTCTGAATCAAGTAAAGCTACTGTCAAGAGAAACCTCTCCAGTGCGTTTGTGTCTGTGGGAGTGGGGGGCAGTGCGTGAGGAGAGGAGCCTCCGCCGTATCTTCCCTTTGTCTCTGGTTGTTTCTTTTCTGACTCCCACTCTCTTGGCATCCATGACTCCTCTTTACCTTTCCAGGTTTTCTCCTGTCACTCTGTCCACTCTTTCTCACTGTCCAGCTGCCTGCTGGGTGTCTCACAGGCCACTTAAACTCAGTGTGTCCCAACAGAGCTCTCACCTCCCTCTCTATCTGCAATCATGTTCTTCCTCAGATTCCCCACCTGAAAGAAGGCACCGCTAGCACACCTACTGCCCAAATTAGAACTGACCTCAGCTTACACACCTTTCTTTTCTTCACCTACCCCCCAAGTCTATGAAGTCTACTTCCTAACTCTCTCGCAAGTCTGTGTGGTTCTCCCCATCCCCACTACCACCCTGTAGTCCAGACCACCATCAGCTCTTGCCTGGGTTACATTAGCTGCCTTAGCAGTGGTTTCCTTCCCCTGGTTTTGCCCTGCCATCCGCTCAAATTTATTCAGATTCTGCTACCACCACCCCTGCCCCTGCTTGAAAGTGTCTATTTCCACGCTGTCCACCACTTCCATTCCATGCTACCAATGTCAAAATCCACTTCTGGATCTAAGATTACATTCTTCACTCAATTATGGTGCTAGGTGCAGGGACTAATCCAGAGTCCCTGTTCTCAAAGAGCTCCCAGTCTGGGGCAGGGGAGGTAGGCAAATAAGCAGACAATTGCAACCACATGCTGACTGCTCTGCCTGGGATAAGCAAATGGCAGTGTGGTAGAGGAAGAGGAATGCCTAACCCAGTATTGTGGGGTAAGGATGGCTTCCCAGGGAGGTGACATCATACAGAGCACTGAAGGATGAGCAGGAGTTAGGTGAAGCAGGGAGAGAAGGAAGACTTTGTAGGTTGAGAAATCATCCAGGAGGTAAGAGAGAGCAAGTTTGGGAATGGAAAGAAGTCCTATAATGCTGGAGTGAAGGACAGAATGGAAGGAATGGTGCTGAGGCTAGAAAGATGAAATAAGGGCCCAGTCATAGAGGGCTTGATAAGCCATATTAAGGCATCCATATTTTTTCCTAAGGAAAGGTAAAGAAACTTAATGCTTTTAATCGGGGGAGTGGGGAGTGATCTGCATTTTGGGAATATCGCTGTGGCTGAAAAGTGCAGAAGGAATTGGAAAGAGATGGGAGACTTCTGTTTAGAGGCTTTTTCAGTGAAACGTGCAAGAGTGTGGGTGGGGTAGCAGGAGATCAGTTAGAGAGCAGAACCTGCAGTCCCTAAGGATTGATAGGCAGCATAAGGGAAAGGGAAATAGTAAAGATGACCCAAGTTTTTGGCTTGAACAGCCAGGCAGATAGGTGGTGGTATCTTTCACAGAAAGTGGGAAGATTGGAGTGAGGGACGGTGGGAACCTAAGACAGCAAAGTCAGGTTAAGATTTATTGAGTGTGGGCCGGGCGCGATGGCTCAGACCTATAATCCTAGCACTCTGGGAGGCCGAGGCGGGAGGATTGCTCAAGGTCAGGAGTTCCAAAACAGCTTGATAAAGAGTGAGACCCCGTCTCTACCAAAAATAGAAAAAGAAATTAATTGACCAACTGAAATATACATATGGAAAAAATTATCTGGGCATGGTGGCATGTGCTTGTAGTCCCAGCTACTTGGGAGGCTGAGGCAGGAGGATCACTTGAGCCCAGGAGTTTGAGGTTACTGTGAGCTAGCCTGACGCCACGGCACTCTCTTGCAGGCAACAGAGAGAGGCTCTGTCTCAAAAAAAATAAAAGATTTATTGAATGTGAGTTGCTCTGGAACATCCAAGAAGATATGGTAGGCAGTTGGATCCACTGGTCTGGAGTTTAGGTGTGATTGGATATTTTGAGACACTGAATCTATTGGAATGCTTTTTATTACAAGTAACAGATAATCCCTTTATATTTTAAATTTTAAAATATTAATTAAGGGGGTACAAGTGGTATTTTATTACATGGATACCTTGTATAATGCTTAAGTCAGGGCTTTTGGTGTGCCCATCACCAGAATGCTGTTCATTGTACCCAGTAAGTTTTTTGTCCCATGCCCACCCTCCCACTCTTCCCCTTCTTGGTTTCTCATTCCCTTTATATCACTGTGTGCCCGTGTGTACCCATCTATTATTCGTGAGAACATGTACTGTGTGGTTTTCCGTTCCTGAGATACTTCACTTAGGATAATGGTGTCCAGTTCCATCCACATTGCTGCAAATGACATTATTTCATTCCTTTTTATGGCTGAGTAGTACTCCATAGTATATATATACCACATTTTCTTTTCTTTTCTTTTTTTAAAGCAAGCATGAAAATGAGGTTTATTGACAAGAGAAAGATGGGATTATTGGGCAAGAGCAAGATATATGTTTACAGAGCATGATATATACACCACAGATGATGACCAGACCCATTGTCCCAGCAAAGGGAGAGCAAAAGGCCACATTTTCTTTATCTACTCATGAATTGAAGGGCACTTAGGTTGATTCCACATCTTTCCAATTGTGAATTGAACTGTGATAAACATTCGAGTACAGGTGTCTTTTTGATAAAATTACTTCATTTCAGCTGGGTGAGGTGGCTCACACCTGTAATCTTAACACTCTGGGAGGCCAAGGCAAGAGGATCACTTGAGGTCAGGAGTTCGAGACCAGCCTGAGCAAGAGTGAGACCCTGTCTGTACGAAAAATAGAAAAAATTAGTGGGGCTTAGCGGCGCATGCCTGTAGTCCCAGCTACTTGGGAGGCTGAGGCACGAGGATCACTTGAGCCCAGGAGTTTGAGGTTACTGAAAGCTATGATGACATCACTGCACTCTAGCCAGGGCAACAGAGCAAGACTCTGCCAATAAATAGATAAATAGATAGATAGATAGATAGATAGATAGATAGATAAAATGAATTCTTCATTTCCTTTGGGTAGATACCCAGTAATGGTATTGCTGGATTGAATGATAGGTCTACATTTACTTCTTTGTGGACTCTCCATACTGTTTTCCATAGAGGTTGTACTAATCTGCAGTCCCACCAACACTATATAAGCCTTCCTTTCTCTCTGCATCCATGCCTGCATCTATTGTTTTTTGACTTTGTAATACTGGCCATTGTGATAGGGGCAAGGTGGTATCTCATTGTAGTTTTAATTTGCATTTCCTTGATGATTAGTAAGTAATGTTGAGCATTTTTTGTATGTTCGTTGGCCATTTGTCTGTCTTCTTTCAAAAAACTTCTGTTCATGTCTTTTGCCCACTTTTGATAGGGTTGTTTGATTTTTTTCTTGCTGATTTGTTTGAGTTCTTTGTAGATTCTAACATCAGTCTTTTGTTGGATGTACAGTTTGCGAATATTTTTCTCTCATTCTTTAGGTTGTCTATTCACTTTGTTGATTATTTCCTTTGCTGTGCAGAAGCCTTTAATTTAATTAAGTCCCATTTATTTAATTTTGTTGTTGCTAAATTTGCCTGTGGGGTCTTAGTCATAAATTCTTTGCCTAGGCCAATGTCTGAATGAGTTTTTCCTACCTTTTCTTCCAGAATTTGCATAGTTTCATGCCTTACATTTAAGTCTTTAATACATCTTGAATTAATTTTTGTATATGGTGAAAGATAGAGATCCTGTTTTATCCTTCTCCCTGTGGCTGTCCAATTTTTCCAGCACCATTTATTGAATAGGGCTTCCTTTCCACAGCGTATGTTGTTGTCTGCTTTGTTGAAAATCAGTTGGTTGTAGGTAGATGGTTTTATTTCTGGGTTCTCTATTCTGTTCATTGGTCTAGATCTCTGCTTTTATACCAATTCCATGCTGTTTTGGTTACTATAACCTTGTATAATTTGAAGTCAGGTGATTTGATGCCTCCAAATTTGTTCTTTTTACTTAAAATTGCTTTGGCTATTCAGGCTGTGTTTTGGTTCCAGCGAAGGTTAGGATTATTTTTTCTAGATCTGTGAAATATAATTTTTTGAAATTTTTTTTAGGCAAGGTCTTGCTCTGTCACCTAAGCTAGAGTGCAGTGACATGATCATAGCTCACTGCAACCTCAAACTCCTGGGCATGAGCGATCCTCTTGCCTCAGCCCCCCAAGTAGCTGGGACTACAGGTGCACAACACCATGCCTGGCTAATTTAAAATTTTTTTTGTAGAGACAGGGTCTCACTCTGTTGCCCAGACTGGTCTCAAACTTTTGGGCCTAAGCTATCCTCCTGCTTCAGCCTCCCAGAATGCTGGGATTATAGGTGTGAGCCACCATGCCCAGCCTAGAAAGGAAATTTTGAAGAAAAGGGAGACTGGACTAGAGTTTTCAAACTGCAGGTCATGAAACATTATAATTTAAATTATTGAGTCAAGGCTGGGCAAGGTGGCTCACACCTGTAATCCTAGCATTCTGGGAGGCCGAGGTGGAAAGATTGCTTGAAGTCAGCAGTTTGAGAGCAGCCTGAGCAAGAGCAAGACCCTGTCTCTCTAAAAGTAGAAAAATTAGCCAGGCATTGTGGCACGAGCCCGTAGTCCCAGCTACTCAGGAGAGTGAGGCAGAAGGATCGCTTGAGCCCAGGAGTTGGAGGTTGCAGTGACTACCTGGAGTGTCTCTAAATAAATAAATGAATAAATAATTGAGTCAAGACTAACCTTTTCTAGAAAGAGAAAGAAAAGAAAGAAAGAAAGAAAGAAAGAAAGAAAGAAAGAAAGAAAGAAAGAAAGAAAGAGGCTGGACGCTGTGGCTCACGCCTGTAATCTTAGCACTCTGGAGGCCAAGACGAGTGGATCATTTGAGCTCAGGAGCTCGAGACCAGCCTGAGTAAGAGCAAGACCCCGTCTTTACTAAAAAATAGAAAGAAATTAGTTGGACAACTTAAAATATATAGGAAAAATTAGCTGGGCATGGTAGCGCATGCCCGTAGTCCCAGCTACTTGGGAGGCTGAGGCAGGAGGATTGCTTGAGCCCAGGAATTTGAGGTTGTTGTGAGCGAGGCTGACGCCATGGCACTCTGGCCTGGGCAACAGAGTGAGACTCTGTCTCAAAACAAACAAACAAACAAAACTTAATATGTTTTTGACACTTATACTTGTTATATAATCCTGTAGTTTAATATTTCTTAAACTGTTGAAAGAGCGTGAAAAGTATAATTTTTATTTAACAGACGGTATAGTGGAATCTCTGCATTTGAATCTCTGGTCTTCTGCTTACTAGATGCGTGACCTTGAGAAATGTACTTCACTTGTTTTTGCCTCAGTTTCCTAATCTGTAAAATGGAGACAATAGTTGTATAACAGTTATTTTACACGATTTCTGTGAAGATGAAATGAGATGATTCATGCAGATCTGGGTGGACTTGGCTGTCCTGTAGGCAGGAGAATAGGGTGACATGGTTCAGAATATGACCTCCTCAACTCCTTCCCTCAACAGGGTAGCATGGGATTCATCATAAATTATAAACCAAAGGTTACAGCTCTAGTTGTTCTTCAGTAGCTAAACATCAAAGGTTTTTTTCCGTTTCAAGCAGAAAACTTGAACATATGATACAGCCTTTTTCATACTACATTAATTTTCTACCAGTGTTGTGACAAATTACCACAAACTTAGCAGCTTAAAATGACAAATCTACTATCTTACAGTTCTGGAGGTCAGAAATCTAAAATGGATCAGAAGAGCCACATTCCCACTGGAGCCTTTTCAAGATTCCTTGCCTTTTTCCGTGTCTAAAGACTGCCAACATCCCTTGGGTGTGATCTTTTTCATCTTCAAAGCCAGCAATCTTACCACTCCAAACTCTACTTCAGCTATCACATCGTCTCTGACTCAGACCCTCCTGCATCTCTCTTCCAAGGATCCTTGTTATTACACATAATCCGGGATAACCTTGCCGTTTCAAAATCCTTGACTTAATCACATTAGCACAGTCCCTGTTGTATGTTAGAACATATATTCACAGGTTCTGGGGATAAGGATATAGACATCTTTTGAAAAGGACATTATTATGCCTATCATAGTCTGCCGGCTGGCCTCCAAAGACTCATGTTCTTCTCACGTGCAAAACATTTTCACCCCATTTCAAGGTCTCCAAAAGTCTGCAGCCATTATAGCATCAACTCATGTCCAAAATCTCATTTAGAGCTCATCAGCTCAAAAGTCCCAAATCTCATCATTTAAATCATCTAAATTAGGTATGGGTGAGGCTCTGGGTAAATCACTCCTAATAAAAATTCCTTTCCATCTGTGGACCTGTGGATCTAGAAAACAAGTTATCTGTTCCTGAAATACAATGATGGGAAAGATATAGGATAAGAGTTATAGACATTCCATTCAAAAAGGGATAAAATGGAAAGAAAAAAAGGAATTACTGGTCTGAAACAATCTCAAAACCCAACTGGGAAAACATTAGGTTGTCAAGGCCTAGGAATAATCCTCTGTGGTTCCTGGCTCCCCCTCCTGGCAGTGCGGTTCTGCCCTTGGTGGAGTCATCCTTCCTTTTCTGTGTGTTTTCATCTGTTATTTCCTGGCTGTAGAAGTTTGGAAGTCTGACAGCCTTCTTTCATTTTGCCTTCTGTGTCCCTTTCAGTACAAGCTGGCAGTGTTTCTGCTTGTATGACATTCTTAAAAACCTTATGGATTTCCTTTGTATGTCTCAGGGACTCATTCCATTAGCTAAGAGGCTCTGCCACAAATCTTTTTGAATATTTGGTAAGAGTAAATATATTCTGAGGACAATAATAAACTTTTGAAGTATTTGAAAGCAGGCAAATAAGAGTTTTTAAAGGTCAGTCTAGAACTCATGGTTTTCAATATATTTGGATATAGAAATAATATAGATTTAAATGTGGTGTGTGTGTGTGTGTGTGTGTAGACTATAACCCCTAGCTCTGTCCACTGAGAGGGCCTGGGAGCAACAACACCCTAACAGCAATGAGCACAATTAGTGCCCAGATTTTAGTTTCTCAATAACATTCTCCACTAAAAGGAACCAGAGTGCCTCGGAGAAATGGCTGATTCCAGAGCTGATGCACAGAAAGTATAAATTGGTCCTGAAACGTGTTGCTACGCCAGAAAGCAAAAAATGCTAAACAGTGATGAGGTCATGCTAAAAGGGTACAAAAGACAACTTGAAAGGGCTCCCCACTGACCAAATCTGAAAAAATGTGTATCAAAATAAATAATATTAGTAATTGCATAGTAATCCACTGACTAAGAATTTGAGTTCATACTGATATAATTTTAAAAATAGCAGAAGTTTGATGAGAGATGAAATATTTACATTATCTCGAAGTAACCCCTGCTACACAAAGTACTTCTTAATTACAAAGGTGAAGAGTAATTTACAGTGAAGAAACTCAGCAGACACTACTTTAACCAAGTAATCAAAGTAATAGGACAATTTGAAACAGTAGCCACCCACTAGGATACAATAGGAAGAAAACAGCATCCCTTTGTAACAGTTCCATCAAAGAGACTAATCTGAGTCTATTTATAAGAAAATATCATATAAACCCAAATTGAGGGAAATTCTACAAAATAACTGGCCTGCAATCCTCAAAAGTATGAAGGTTATAAAAGTCAGCTCCAGATTGAAGGAGACTGAAGAGATATGACAACTAAATGCAGCATGTGATTCTGGACTGGATCCCTCTATAAGGGACATCACTGGGAAATTGGTGAAACTTGAATGTGTCTGCATTAGTCAGGGTTCAAGACAGACTGGATTGGATATAGGAGAAGTGTTTTATGAGGGAATTGGCCACATGATGATAACAGAAGCAGAGAAGTTGACGGTAGGCCCTCTGCAGGCTGGAGAACAAGAGAAGCTGGTAGCGTGGCTCAGTCCAAGTCAAGAAGCCTCAGAACCAGGAGGTCACTCGTACAAGTCTCAGAGTCCAAAAGCCAAAGAACCTGAAGTCTGATGTCCAAGGGCAGGAAGTGACAAGCATCTCACTGGGGATGGAGGGAGAGAGGGAAAGAGGAGGAGGAAGAATCCCCCTCTTCCACGTGTTTCTTCCAACTGGGGCCCGCAGCTGATTGGATGGTGCCCTCAGATTGGATGGTACCCACCCACATTGAGGGTGGCTCTTCCTCTTAGTCCACCTCCCCAAACACCCTCACAGGCACACCCAGAAGCAATGCTTCACCAGCCATCTAGGCATCCTTCAATTCACTCCAAATGGACATCTAAAATTAACCATTATAGGGTCTGAGGGCTAGAGGGTAGGAATGTATCAATGTTATTTTCCTGATTTTGGTGGTTGTATTGTGGCTATGTTAGGATAATGTCCTTGTTTGCAGAAAACATACAATAAAGTATGTGGGGGAGATGGGGCACTATATTTTCAATTTACTGTCAAATGGTTGAGGAAAAATGTTATTTGTATTGCTGCAAATTTTCTGTAAGTTTGAGATGAAAAAAACATGAAAAAAACAGTTACTCTTTGGAGAAACTTTAGATGGTTTCTCAAAAGTCAAGGTTGCCCCTGGCACTGTTATTGTTAATATAATATTAGAATTTCTGTACAATGATGTAAGAAAAAAAGGGCAAGGAAATAGACTCCCTTGAAGACTCCAGAAGGAACAGAGCACTGCCAACACCTTAATTTCAGATTTCTGACCTCAAGAACTGTGAGAGAATAAATCTGCATTGCTTTAAACAACTAAATTGTGGTAATTTGTTACAGCAGCAATAGGCAATGAATACACAACCGTACATATTTTATAAGCATGCATGCATAGTTAAGAACATCTATCAGGTATGTTAGAATGAATGTCTATGGGAGAGGGGAATAGGAGAGAAGATAGGGAATGAAGGGGGGGTGATAGAATAAAACAAGAGGGGTGGCTTGCATGTCAATGAAAGTACTATGAGGGGTAACTCAAATCCCTGCATGGAAGGTCCAGCAAAGACAAACAAAAAAGTCACTCTGGCTGCTGTGTAGAAAACAGATTGGATGCTCTGACAGGTGTGGCGGGTATTCTAAGCACTGGGCTCTTTTAAAGACTTTTCTGATTTAAAATCAGTCTCCCTTGTATTTTGATTTTGTGAAGAAAGAGAGCATGGGGACTAAAAGACTTGCAATCCTCTATGTGAGTTTAGTGTGGATTAGGGTGGTGGTAATGAAGATGAAGAAAGTAGATGCATTAAAGCAAAATTACGCTGGGCACAGTGGCTCATGCCTGTAATCCCAACACTGGGAGGTCAGGAGTTCGAGACCATCTGGTGGTCTGCACCTGGGAACTGAGATGGGAAGTCATCAACTTGGGAAGCTGAGGTGAGAGGACTGCTTGAGTCCAAGAGTTCGAGGTTACGGTGACCTATAATCATGCTGCTGTACTCTAGCCTGCGCAACAGAGCGAGATTATCTCTTAAGCAAAAAATAAAATTCGTAACAGTGGACAAGAGATGGGATATGGAAAGGGATGGGGGCAGTTCAGTAATAACTCCCAGGTTCCCAACTTGTGTAATAACAGCTGTAGTCAGGGGAGAAATCTATCCAAATCCTGTAAACCATTGTCCATTTTCCGTCCTCCATTAGGGGTTACCCCTTCCATCCTAAGCAGGATAGGCTCTCACAGCCTCACACCCCTACCTGCCAATAACCAGCCGGGAAGCTCCCTCTACCCAGTTCTCTAGGCCTGCAAAAGGCAACCTAAAGGTGAGGAAACCCCCAGCTGTGAGTAGCCACTCCATTCTGTTATGTTGACTGAGCTCAACATCGAGTCTTATTTCTTATCTGTGAAATGGAGGCCACACCTCACTGGGTTGTGAGGCTCCAATGAGCAAACGTTGTGGTTAGGCTCAGTTCAAGTCCCTTCAGCCCTTTCTGCCCGTTTGGAGGCAGTTTCCGGTCCCGGTAATAACTTGCATATGTTGTCTACAAGCGTCTGCAGTGGCGTCCCCAAAGCGTGGCGCCTCACTATGGTCAGAGTCGGGTCAGCGGCTGTGGCCAGCCCCCAGTACTGTCAGGGGTAATCTCCACGACCAGCCAGCCCTTCCCACAATGCCCAGGCCCTTCTTGCTAGTGGTCCATCCATCGCCTGTTCCGAGAGCTCGCGAGAGTACAAAGCTCCCGTTGTCGCCCAGCCTCGGAGCGCCACGCCTTTCCCGACCCCAGAACTGCCTTCTCCTTTCTCTTTCCCCGCCTTCCACCCGCGCTCCGCTCTCGGATTGGCTGATTGAGCTAGGTCAGTTTTTTTCCTGGCCAGAAAGCGGTTCGACCACCAGTTCTTCTTTTGGCCCCGCCTCTGAAACCTGCGGATTGGACGGCTGCGTCAGATGTTACGCCCCTCCGCGGGAGCAGGGACGAGCCAATCAGGAGCTTCGCGTATTTTACAAACTGGGAAACTAGCTGCAGCAGAAGCCGAGAGAATCAGGGAAAAAGCGAAGCGGAGGCGACCGTGAGGAGTTCCGGGAAGGTGCGGCATGCGAATCTTGGAGGGGATTAGGGCTGCGGCAGCTCTTAGGGAGGAGAGTAGTTTGGAGTCCGGGAGTGAGAGAGTAGGTTCGGAGTATCTGGAGGTGGCACCTAGAAGATGGGCCTTGCAGGCGCTGGGGGCTTATGGGCACATGGATTTGGGTGGTGGTATGAGGGGTGTCACGACCGGTAACCCGAGAACTGGTTGACCTTTGATCCCCGATCCTGCCTGCCTTCTTCCCTATCTCAACTGTAGCCGTCCTGACCACCCTCTACGTCATGAAGGATCCTCTCCTCCAGGGAGTGTCTCCCACCCCTAGCAAGATTCCGGTACGCTCTCGGAGACCCCCGCCTTTCCCCACAGTCAAACCGTGTGCCCTGGACCAAGAGAACCAAGATCCAAGGGTAAGAGAGGCCTGGTGGGTGAAGACAGTAGCCACAAGGAGACAGCATACACCCGTAATGCACCCCAGTGATGAATTCCAACTTTTTGTCCTTTTTCTCTCCCCCAGAGATGGGTGCAGAAGCCAATGCTCAGTATTCAGCGTCCCCTCGTTGACTCAGCAGGCCCCAGGCCCAAAGTCACACACCAAACAGAGACATCACAAAGATTGGAGGGGATCGCTCAGCTCCGGAACCCCCTGGAGGAGCTCAGGCCTAACCCTAGAGGTCAAAATGTGGGACCTGGGCCCCCTTCTCAGACAAGTACCGGTTGGAGGCCTGGGAACACAGCCTCCATGGCTAAGTGAAGGACTGGGGAGGGCACAGTGGGGTTTGGGGGCTTTGTACTCCCCCTGATCTCCTGCTTAATGTAAGAGTCCTGGTCCCTGCTCCTGGAAAGCTCTTTGTTCTTAGGAGACTTCATTTCCTTCAACAAAATGTTTCAAGCCTTTTCAAACACCCCCCACCCCCAATCAATTACTCTGTGTCCTAATATTTTACAATCGTACTTCTTTTATAACATGTCCATACTTTGGCTTGAGTCTTTCACCTCTCTATAGTTTGATGATAGCTTCTTGAGGATAGGAGCTTTGTCTTATTCATCTTTGGGCCCCGGTGCTTAAAATAGTGTCTTATGTAAAGTTCTGTGAACATCTGGGGAGCTGAGTACAATTCAATGAGTCTTTTTTGCTCATTCTTCCACCTCAAGGTGATGACACTAGGGTCCCTAGCCATCATCTTCCCCCTTCCTGTTCCTTCTCACCTTCCCTTCTTCTCTTTCCTTGTAGAGGCTCCAGGGGCCATAGACTTTGTGGCTGACCCTGCAGCTCTGGCCACCATCCTGTCAGGTGAAGGGGTGAAGAGCTGTCAACTGGGGTGCCGGCCCAGTCTGGCTCAGAGAGTACTGGTTCGAGGGAGTCAGGGTGGTGCCATCCGGAGGGGCCAGGTAATGAGACAGGATTTAAGGAGATCGGCTGGGGTGGACTGAGGAGGGAACCTTAAGCCTGTGCTGATAGCTTCTGTTGGGGTCCCAGGGTGCTCGGGCCTCTGCATATTTGGCCCCCAGAACCCCCACCCATCGACTGGACCCTGCCAGGGCTTCCTGCTTCTCTAGGCTGGAGGGACCAGGACCTCGAGGCCAGACTTTGTGCCCCCAGAGACTACAGGCTCTGGTGAGTGCCCTTGAGTGGCTGATACTCTGTGCTTCTGGGAGCTCTTTCCAGGGATAAAGCTGGGCCTGGGAGAGAAGGCACTTCATAGTGAGCTAAGGGATTCTACGAGGGGAGATGGCGGTGGTGAGGCCTGAAGACTTGTGGCTGACCTCTGAGTCTGCTTTTTTCTCTTGTTCCTATGGATCAGATTTCACCTTCAGGATCTTCCTTTCACCCCTCCACTCGCCCCGGTTTCCAGGAGCTAAGAAGAGAGACAGGTGGCAGCAGCCGGTGAGAAGGAGAGGGCATGGGAGAAGGTCATTTGGAAAAGAATGAACCAATGTCTGATACAGGGGTCCCCCAGATCTAGGGCCTTCCAGTAGCTTTAGGACTCCCTGCCAACCCGGGAGGGAAAAGGAAAATCTGTGACTGCCCTGAGTGAGCCCTTGGAATAGGAATAGGGTTAGGCCTTCATAGCCAGGTCTTAGTATGACATCAGTCTCCTTAATGAGGAAACTGGGGGGATGAGGAGGACAGAAATATGCTATCTCTTTTGTTTAGTGTCTAGAGCATAGACTGTGGCAATACATGGGATTTGGGTTTAATTCCTGATTCTTATCACTTAACAGTTGTGCAGACTTGCCTTAACCTCCCTGAGCTTTGGTTTCTTTATCTGTCAAGTGAGGATAATATTTGTACCATCATTAGAGGTTGCTGTGAGAATGAAATGAGATGATGTTTGTAAAGCACTTAGTACATGCCCAGCTCATACTTGGTACTCAGTGACTGCTAGCTGCTGTCCTTATTATCATCAGGACTTCAGTGAGCGAAGCCTCAGGATTGCTCCTGGAGACCCCAGTCCAGCCTGGTGAGTGTGTCTGGCTGTGGGGAGAGAATAGGAGCAGGTGGGCTGCCCACAGCAGGGGATGAGACAAGAGAAAGCTCAGCAGACTGTGGGGAGTGGGGTGGGTGAAGAAGTGGGGAGAAGTAGAAAGGAGATGGTCCCCATTCCTGCCCTCTCCCTGCCACTTTCTGTAAGATTTACCTTTATTCACTGTTCTATCCCCAGCCCCTAAGGGCCATCACCACACCCCCAGCCCACTTCAGGGTATTCAAATTAATGAGTGTTTACTGAGATAGTGTTGGGCTTTGAGGGGCTGCTGGATGGGTCCCTGCCCCTAATGGTGCAGTGAGGGCTGTTAAACTGGTATACCCTCTTCAGAGGTCACAAAGCCCTGTTCCAGACTTTGGTGGGTGTTCTAGACACTGCAGCAAATTTCCTATTTCTTCCTAGCTTCCTTTCTCCCTAAAGGAGTACATGAGGTTGTCACTCACTCAGATGAAGGAAGAGTGGCCTCCCTTGGTCTGGCCCAGCGAGTACCATTAAGAGAAACCCGAAAGGTAACACACACCAAGGTGAGCTGGGCCTCTCCTGGGATAGGAGGTGGGAGGCACAGGAAATGCCTGGGGGAATTCCACAGTAGCAGCCAATACTAAGGATAGTGGGTAGAACCAGGCAGTCCTGAGCCTTGGGATGCTATTGGGTCTGGGTTTGCCCCAGATGGGCCCAAGCCCTCTCCAGTGTGGGACTGACCTCTTTTTACCAGGTGTCTGGGGCCTGGGGTGAGAGGTCACAGACTGGTATGTATCAGATCAGTGTTGAGGGTGAGAAAGATCTGACACTTCTATGCCAAAAGCATTCATCGTTTCACTTTGCAAACATTTACTGAGTGGCATCGGCCACTGAGTGCCAGGCACTGTTCTAGGATCTGGACATATGCAGTAAACAAGTTCATATTCTAGAAGGGAGAGACAAAAAGTAAACACATGTGAAATCTATAGTATGTCAAATGGTGATAAGTTCTCTGTTAAAAAAAATAATGATAAAATGATAAAAATGATAATGATAGTGACAAGGCACTGACAGGGATTAGGAGTAGGGGAGCTGGTATTACCCTTTATAATAGATTGGTCAGGAGACTCTTATTGAGAAGATGTTTAAGTGACGAGCAGGAGTTGAAGGAGTAAGCCATGTAGATATCTGAGGGAAGAACATTCCAGGGCAGGAGAACTGGGGAGGCAAAGGCCCTGAGAAGGGAATGTGCCTAGTGTATTTGAGAGTCAGCAAAATGGAAAGGCCAGATTGGAGGACAGTGGGAAATGAGGTTACAGTGATGACAGGATCAGACTGCATAAGACTTGTGCACCAGTGGAAGTCCTTAGCTATTTCTTAGAATGAGTGGAAAGCCATGTGAATGGGATGAACAAGGGAGTGATGTGATTTGACTTGGGCCTTAAAAGAGTCACGCTGGCTGCTGTAGTGAGAACAAGTCATAGGGAGGCAAAGGGGAATAGGGTCACTCTTCCCACCTTTTTCCTCTCCACAGGACAGCTGTGACTCCCATCTGATGCCTTCCCTTTCCCCTGTGGCCCAGCCCATGCCTGGTCATGAAGTGCCACCTTCTGTTACTCGTCCATCACCCTTTAGACGGGCTCAGCGTGTAACCTCACCTGGCTTCTCAGCTCTGGTTTGTATCAGCAACTCCCGGCAGCTGGGCAAGGGCAGAACATTCTGGCTGGAGATCTCTGCTAGGTCTAAGTTTTGTCCCTGCTCAGCCACCCACATCTCTCCCCAGAACTCATATTCAGTGTTGCGGCGTCTTGCTGTTCGGCCCAAAACCCGGTTCACACCCATGCCATCAGCCCCCAGAGTTCAGCAGGTAAGAGAGGGCATGGTAGGTACTGGTATAGGCCAGGGCTGGAGGAGGGAGGGGATGGATAGGTACAGGGAGAGTTCAGACAGAGGCAAGGGGAGATTGGGTCCCATATGTGGATGCTAGGCCTTGCTGACATCTCACTTCTGTCCCAGGCCCCATGGTTGAGTGGCCTCTCCCCTCAGTCCTGCCCTGATGAGCCTGCCCTGCCCTGGGTAAGTATGAGAAGCTTTTCCGGGCTGAAATCCACTGCTCTGTCCTGCTGGAGGCGCAGCAGTTGAGGCAAATGTGCTCTCTGGAAAAGCTACCTACCTCTTCATCACTCCCTGCTTCTCTGCTGCCCTAATCACAGTCTAGGGCCTCTCAGTCAGGGCTTTGATCCTTTCCTCATGACGGTGGGACTCAAGCTAGCCTTTTTGCTGCCCCAGCCTGGCTTCCTCATATGCCTCCTTCCTCCTCTATGACAGGAGCAGATTGCAGTGCGGTTGTTTGACCAGGAGAGTTGTATAAAGTCACTGGAGGGACCTGCAAAGCCACCTGTGGCCACCCCTTCTGGACCCCACCCCAGTAGAACCCCCAGCCTCCAGGAGCTGAAGATGCAGGTGGATGTGTGGGGGCAGCAGCTTTGATGTCTGATGGGCAGTGTTCAGGGCTGGGGAAGGGAGAAAGGAGACGAGGTTGGGGTATGCGAAGAGAACAATGAGGGTTAACTACATAAACCTACATCTCAATGTCACACTGGGGTATTCTCTCCCACGACAGCGCATCGGTATCCTGCAGCAGCTATTGAGACAAGAGGTGGAGGGGCTGGCAGGGGGCCAGTGTGCCCCCCTTAATGGAGATACCCCTCTGGATATGGTGGAACTTCAGTCCCTGCTGACGGAGATATCTAGAACTATGAATGCCCCAGAGCATAATTCTGGGACTTCCCACCTTCCTGGACTATTAAAACACCCTGAGCAGTCAAAGCCCTGCCTTCCAGAAGAGCGTGGGGAACCACAGCCCTGCTCTCCAGCACAGCCAGGGCCCCCAGAGTCCTACTGTGGGACTGAGCCTGAGATCCCAGAGCCCTCTGCTCAGGAACAGCTTGAAGTATCAGAGCCCTGCCCTCTAGCAGAGCCCGGACCCCTCCAGCCCAGCCCCCCAGGGCAGGTTGGACCCTCAGAGCCCTGCCCTAGGATAGAGCCTGGGACATCAGAGGCCTGCTCCCTGGGTGCTAGACGTCCAGAGTCCAGCTCACCACCCTGCTGCAGTCAGGGAGCTCCGGCGACCACCAGCCTGATCTTCTCTTCCCAACACCCACTTTGTGCTAGCCCCCCTATCCGCTCACTCCAGTCTCTGAGGCCCCCAACAGGCCAGGCAGGTAAGGAGTTGGTTGGGAAGAGGTGTAAACAAAGGAAATCCTCATCTCTCAGTGCAAGCTGGGCCCCTGCCCTGCACCACTTACCCGCTGCTTCCTCCTCTGCCTGCTACCCTGCTCTGGGCTCTCCCTCAGGAAAAGGGAGGGAGCTGCACCTCTAGCCCTGTGCTCCTAATTGGCTGGACCCTGGGAGAGGGAAGGGAAGGGCAGTGGAGGGGGGAGCAGCATAGGACTCCAGAGTCTCTACACTCTCCATGGCCCTCAGGCCCCATCAGTCTGGCCCCTCGAACCCTGGCCCTGAGGCAGCGCCTCAAATCGTGTCTAACCGCCATCCACTGCTTCCACGAGGCTCGTCTGGATGATGAGTGCGCCTTTTACACCAGCCGAGCCCCTCCCTCAGACCCCACCCGAGTCTGCACCAACCCTGTGGCCACGTTACTTGAATGGCAGGATGCCCTGGTAAGACTCCAACCCAACTCAACCCACAGCCCGCCTGTGTCTGCACAGCCAGCCTTGTGGAAGGAGGGGGCAGGGGCCAAGCTGGGATTCTTTATGGAGAGGTCAGTGGGAAGGGTTGGCTACAGTTCAAGAATGTCTGGGCTGTGACAAGTTCTGTTTTCTCTCTCCAGTGTTTTGTTCCAGTCGGTTCTGCTGCCCCTCAGGGCTCTCCATCATGAGGCACCCACCTCCACCCACCCCTGCCCTGCCTTGCTTTTTACTTTTAGCCCTTATTTATTGTTCGTCTGTTCCAGGGTACTGGGAGCTGACACCCCTTTGTCCTTTAATAAAGTTTGTCAAGCGTCTAAATGTCCGGCTAATGTTTTAGGCGTCCAATAGGCCAGAGATTGTTGTTATTCTCCAATGGCCCACATGGTGGCAGTGTGGTCCAGCTTAGACCCAGCCCTGAGCTCTCAGGATGCCGCAGGCACCGTCATCTAGAAGCTGTCCTGAAGGGAGAAGTCATCCCACTTCTGCCCAGGCCACCCCCTCAGCAAGCTCTGAGTATGTTGGGGGGGGGGCAATCGTGGGACCTGCTCTCCTTGTTCCTTGACATCAGTTCCTCTTCCAGGAGCCATCAGCTACTCCTTCCTCCCCTAGATCTCCTCTTCTAGAACCCTCTCCATGCATTAGGCAGAAGAGCAGAAGTACCAGACCTAGACCTTTGGACTCCTCCCTTGCTAGTATCATTCTGGTTGGCATCTCCTTCCACCTACACTGTGAGGCCCTGAAGCTCATATCATCACCCTTCTTTCCCGTATCAGAGTAGAAGCCCTGGGCTGCCCGCTCCCTCTCCCCTCAGAGGCAGGCTTTGCCAGGAATTAACTAAACCTTTGCTTCTAGGGGGCATGAGGGAAAGGGTCAGCCGCTTTGCTCCCACTCTACACCAAGTTAAGCAGCCACACGCAATCCCCCAACCTCACTTTATTGGAAGAGGCAACAGCAGCTGTAGCCCCCGAGCCTAGCCCGGATAGGGGTGGAATGGGGACTGTACAGAATGAGTTTTAAATGCCAGGAAAGAATTCACTGGTTCCTCCAGTTCACAGAAAAGCTGCCAAGGCTGGAGCCTGGAGCCTGAAAAGTGGAGATGAGGGGAGGAGGGCACGGCAAGAGAAAGCTGTCATGACAGAGAACCAGCCCTACCCTGTCTTAATGTCTCCCCTCACCTAGATGGGCTCCTTCTGTTTCTATTCTTTTCCTCCCAAGCTGCCAGGGCTTCCCTTCAACTTTCTGAGCCCTGGCTAGTGAACCAGCTGCCCATCTCTGGGCAAAAGAGAAAGCCACGACCTCCACCCCTCTCTGGACCCGACTTTCACAAGCGCCCTGGTGGATACTGGTGGTCCCTCGGGATGCCGGATGCCGTTCTGCTCCTCCTCCAGCCCCGCCTCCTCCCCTCCCCAGCGACTTCTACTTTTGAGCACCAAAAGTCAGCCCATTTAGGCCACCTCTGGGAGGAAGAGTGTCCACCCCAACGCCAGGTTCTCAAAGGATGGGGCGGCGCCTTGGGTGGGGCCAGCTGGAGATGGGTAAGGAAGAGAATGAAAGGGCGAGCAGGGCGGAGGGGGGCGGGGATGGGCAGCTCAGTCTGGGTAGATGATGAAGCCGGAGAAGGTGCTGTACTTGTTGGTGTTGCCGCCGTGCACCTTCCCGCCGTCCAGTTTGATGAAGACCTCGTCTCCCACATCCAGGTGTAGAATGACGCTGTTGCTGGCGTAGTCGTAGTTCTGGTCGGCATCCTGAGCAATGGCGCTGGCCCGGACCTAGCGAGGGAAGAGGACAAGACAACCTGCTCGTGTCCTGTGCTGAGCACGGTAACGAGAGGGGTCGGCCCCAGTGGCTGCTGGGCGTGCGGAGGTAGCAGGCAGCGCGACGGCAGCTGGCTGCAGCGCTGGGGAGGACAGGGAGAGGGTAGGAGACCGCTGAGCTATCAGGCTTTGCCATTCACTAGCTGTATGACTTGGAGCAAATTTCACACCTTCTCTGGGTCTCAATTTGAGCTATAAAGTGAGGGATAATAATAGAGCCTACCTCATATGGTTGTTAGGATTAAATGAGTTACTATATGTGAAGTGCGTTTAAAACATTGGTTTGGATCCTCAAATCATTATTTTCATTTTCAAAATAAAATTAGCCTGTAGGATAATTTCTAACATTCCATACCTCCTCAGGCTTCCTGTTAGTCCTAAACTTGGGTTCAATTCCTCAAGTGACAGGGCATAGGTGTGTCTGTGCGTGTGCCCAGGGCGCGGGCCATGGGAAGGTGCTCTTGCGCTCTCGCCTCTGGGGAGCGGATTTCCCGTTAGTGCCTGGACCGGGGTCGCCTTCTGCTGAACAGGAAGGCCGGCCCTCCGCTCTGACTCATGGCGGTCTCCTCAGCCTCCTCGGCTGCCAGCCCCACTCTTCCCGTCCCACAGGGGATGGTTATTAACTCATTAATTATTCATCATTATTCTAATCACTATTTACCGTCCCCAGGGCCGCAGCGCCCGCGCAGCAGAATACAGAGTGGGAGCCGCGGGGTCCCCTCCCCCTCCGAAACCAACACACACTAGTTACACACTTGCCCCCTCCGCCTCCTCCCAGATACTCTGCATAAAGTAAGCACACCTACTCGGTGTCACACGCAGATAAACACCTCTATTCTCACACGTTCGCACTCACACACTCACATTAAGCATACACACTCCCTTACACACATGCACTACCTCACCCCTATACGGATGCACACACTCTCTCCCTTTGTCTGGGTTCCTGGGGTGATCCTGCTGGAAGGAGACCCCAAAGCAGGTCTGGGGGCAGACAGGCTCTGCAGTGAGTGGTAGCAGGGCTCTAGGCTCTATCAGGGAGGAGCAGGCCTGGTGCTCCTGGGTCACTACCACCTCCATTGCAGGGGGAGAGGGGGGCTTTCGCAGGTCACTGCTCAGCCCTAACCTCACCCTGAGGCATGTAGGGGGAACCCAGGCACCTTCCCCCACACCACTCTATCCCACACCAGACGCCTCTGGGTCCTGCTATTTGTGGTCCTGGTCCTCAAGCTGAGTCCTTGGGGTTATTCCCCAAAATCAAGGTAGCAGTGACTCCCACTCTGCCCACAGGGACAGGGAGTGGTGTAACCTGGAGATGGAGAGGTCCCTGGGGAGGATGTGGGGCCTAGAAGACCAGGCTAGGGTCCAAGGCTTCATTTCTACCTATCCCTTTCCTCCTCCAAATCCGTTCCTTCCAGCCGCCTGGCTGGCCCTGAGCTGTCAGACCACTTTGCACCTCTGCCTTTGGACTCAGTATTAGCTGAGAGCAAGACCCATTCTAGCTTGGTTGAGTGTTTTCTTTCTTTTGTACCTTTTCCTCAAAAAAATCCAAGCTGCCGAATCTCCCCCACATGGGAACAGCTGCCGACTTCCAATGCCTGAGACATGGATTCTACTCTAAGTGGAAGGAGCCCAGGCTCCATGTAGTTCGCCCAGTGAAAGGCTGGGAAACCCAAAGGCCAGGAGGACTGCCTCAAAAGAGAAGGTAGCCGAAGACAAGAAAAGAGACTCATTGGGAAGCCTAGACACCAAAGACGTTTGGTGTGGTTGCCCAAACAGTTGGAGTGTGAGGTTACAGCTACAGAGACATTAAGCTTTGAGTCCTGAGTTCTAATTCTGACGCCATTTCTAATACTCCGTGAGACCCCGGATAGATGATTTTCTTTCTCTGGTCCCCAATTCCTTTTTCAGTAAATGAAGCGATTTATAAGTTTTTGGCAACCTCCAGTTCTTGGATTCAATGACTCTATCTCAGGGAAGGAGTCCAGTTGTGGAATGAGTGCAGGGAAGTTTGGAAAGCTACCAGTCGGCTCTGGGCTAGGTGGGGGAGGGGCATCTCACCTGTCCGTTCTTCATCAGGTCTGCCCACATGCTGGTGCCATCGCCGCCGCGCATGAGCACGTGGTAAGCAAAGAAGTAGACACCCGGCATGGGGCAAGTGAACTTGCCGCTGGCTGCCTCATACGCGTTGCCCACGTTAGTCACCACGTCGTCGAAGCGCAGCACCTCGTAACCCTCATGAGGCCGCCGCAGGCCCGCGTAGAAGGCAATTCGAGGCACGTAGCCAGCAGCAGGAGCCACGCCTCCTGGACCTGGGCCGGGAGGGCCAGGGGGACCTGGCCTGCCTGGTTCTCCTGGGGGCCCTCTGGGGCCTGGCGGTCCCGGGGGGCCCCGCAGGCCTGCCTTTCCGCGCCGGCCTACCTCTCCCTTGGTGCCCGGCGGGAAGGGGGGCACGGAAGCTGGCGCGCCGTCGGGGCCCGGGCCTCGGGCCCCGTGAGGGTCGCACACCATGCGGCAGCGACCCAGCATCTCGTAGTGCGCGGGCCCGCGGGAGCTGTGCACCAGCAGAGGGATGGCCACCAGCAGCAGTAGCACCATGGCCACCCCGACGGCCGCGCCGGCCACCCGCTTGCGGCGGCTCAGCCGGGACGCGGCCAGGGCCAGCAAATCTTCCTCGCTCTTGGGCGCAATGGCGGCGGAGGCCTGGGGCTCTCCGCGGGCTCAGGAGTCGGTGGCCCGGTTTGAGCCTGGATGTGGATTTCCCCCGACGGTTGCCACCCGGCCCCCCGCCCGTGCGTGCTCCCGCCGCAGCGGTGATGTTCCCCAAACAGTCTCGTCAAGGCGGACGGAGGTGCCCTGTGGGTTATGTCAGGGACTGCTCCCGACGGTTCAGAGCCTGTGGTCCTATATTACCCTCCTGTTCAGTCCTAAGGATCCTGGGCACCTGAGATCCGCGGCTTACAGGTTTGGGATGACTGCTCTCCCGACAGCTTCTTTATCACGGATGGCGGTGCCTGGCTCCCCGGCTGGCGCAAGGCTGGAGCGAGGATTACTCCCCGCGCTCCGGACGTCCCGGGCTCTCAGCTGCGGGTGGCGCCCACCGGACGCGACCTCCTCTTAGGTTTGGTGCTCTGGCTCTTGTCGAGCACTGACTCACCTGCCTACCCCAGCCGCGGCCCCCGCCCCTGCTAGAGCCCTGGCCGGGTGTCTCCAGCGAGCGCTCTCCCTCTCTGCGTCCCTAACCTTCCTCCCCTCCCTCCCGGGGCGGCAGTGCGGGTGATGTGAGTCGCCGCGCGGCGGGAGTCACTATAAGCGGCTGGAGGCGGAGCGACCCCTGGCGCCTAGAGCGGGAAGCGCGGGGGCGGGGCAGCGGCCCCCACCCACGTCCTCTCCCCCCCACCGTCTCCGCCGCCTCTGGCTCTGGGTTCCTTGCCGGCCCTGAGTGGGTTCTACAGGGTTTCACTGCCCCCCACCCTATGCTTACTTTCACCCTTTACACTGAGTTTGGCATTCACAGAGCCCAGAGGAAACCAAAAACAGCGATGGTATAAACAGGGAGGGGTCGTGATACAAACAGAGAAAGAGGTAGATTCCTGAGCTACAATAAAGGGGCGGGGGGAACCTCACAAACAAACAAGAAACAAAACAAGAAGGGCGAGAAAAGATAGAAATTCACCACCCCACGCCCCGCAATGCCCGTGACCAAATGATATGGCAAAGGGCTCAACGTATACTTGTTGGCCTGAACTGGAAAAGGCAAATCTCCAGCCATCCCCATCGGTCAGTGTTGGGGGCGCTGAGCGGTGTGTGTGTGTGTGTGTGTGTGTGTGTGTGTGTGTGTGTGTGTAGAGAGAGAGAGAGAGAGAGAGAGAGAGAGAGAAAGAAAGAGAGAGAGAGAGAAAAGAACAGACCTGGGGGAGCGAGCAGGAAACAGACAGGAAAGCACAGAAGGAGCGACAGAGAAATCAAAGAGACGGAAAGCCAGATAGAGACGCAGAGACAGAGACAAAGCTTGGAAAAGAGACTAACTGACAACCCCAGAGGGGAAGAGGGAGAGACAGAGACGAGCCGAGACAGGTTGACAGATCGAGAGAGAAATGTAAATGGCGCGCTGCAGAGAGACACCCAGGTCCGTGTTTGGACTCCAATGTGACATATCAACTGTGGGAAGACGCGGGGGCAGGGCAGTTCTGCGAGCAGAGTGGTAGGCTCTGGGCCTGTGCATTGTGACAGTGTGCTGGAAAGTGTGAAGGTGGCCATGGGATCCTGGCCTTGTGTGTTCCTGGGTGAGTGGGGTTTCGCATTGTGTGTTGTCTTTGTGTATGCATGTGTGAGGGCTGTTTGAAAGGGGATGTTTGTATTTGTCGTCCTCTTAGTCTCTAAATTTGGGGCCCCACAAATGCCATTTCTCCTACCTCAAGACTGAAGAGCAGGGAGTCTACTGGGGAGAAAGAAAGAGTTAGAAGACAGCTCTAGTCCTACTTGCCCAGTCCAGCCCATCCCCACTCCTACCCTAGTCCTAGACCTGTCCAGCCCTAGGGGTCTCTGCCCTTTCCTCAAGGATTTGTTGTTACATGAAACCCAGAGAAGTTGGATCCCACATAATGGGTGTTTGGGATGGGGATTGAAGTTGGTATGCAAATTAACCATTAAAATGCAGATTAGGGGCTAGGCACTCTCCTGTTAGAAATGACTATGTCTATTTTTCAGAGTGACCAAGAGGGAATGCAGGCTTCAGGCTTTGATAGATCAGAGTCCAGAGGAAAAGCTATCGGCTGCATCTTTCCCTGCCTGGGCCCTCTGGCGGAAATTTTTTGCTCACAGGGACCCCAGGGCCCAGGGCTAGAAGAAGAGGCTCTGGGACTGGTGAAAGTTGGGATGTTTGGAGACTCTGGAGGTACACAGCTGCAAGGGCCTCTTAGAGACTAGGATAAGCCAGCACTGTACTGTGTGGGAGTACATTGTGTGAAATGGAGGGCATGGGGCACACCCGGGCATGATGATTGGGTGGAAGGTTATTTCCTCATCTCTCTTTTCCTGTACTCCTTCTCTGCACAAACCCCTCCACCTCCTAATGATGCAGGAAGAGAGAGGTCGCTGAGGCTGGCCCTGTGTCAGGGCAGGGGGTGGCCCCTATATGCCTGAAAGGATTGGGAGAGAAAGGATTGGCAGTCAGTGGGGGAGGGGCATCCTCCTCCAACCATAAATACAAATTTTATTCAAGGTCTTTGTCGCCATTTGTCTTCCTCGGGGGGCTGAGGGCCGTGTCAGCCCCGTGCATGTCTAATTCCAGATCTGCTCCCCTAGGCTGGATGATGGATGGATCAGAGAGAAGAGAACAGGCCTGGGCTCACACCAGCCTCCTCTGCCCAATCCTCAGGCCCCCATTCACCCCAGGGCCTGCCCTCCCTCCACTCACCAGAAGCCCTCTCTGCCGGGCTGCTCCCCACCGCACTCATTCTACTCACCAAGGACCCCTTTTTGAGTCCCTCACCTCAGGCCCTTTCAGGTCACAGTCCTCTTCTGTCTAGAGCTTCCCCTCTCCTCCCATCCCCAGCCTGGGCTGTGAGCTGCGGTGACCAGCAGGGCTGCAGGCTGCAGCGGGCGTGTGTGGCGGGGGGGAGCAGGCTTGGTTCACAGGGAGCTGAGGGGCCAGCTCCATGAATTTATTCATGTTCTGTTGCTCTTTCCCCACGCTCTGGAATGAAGCTGCCAGCTCACCAGGTCCTTACTACTTCCCCTGCAGCTGTCACATTCGGCCGAGGAGGGACCTGGGTAGAACCGAGGCCAGCCGGTGCTCCTGGGGCCAGAAGCCAAGTGTCTGGGCTCGAGGGAATGCTAGGGCCCAGGCTGGGGTCCAGGCAGTTTACACAGAGCTCTTCTGGCAGCCAAACTGGGAGGCCCCAGGGAAGTGATGTGGTTGGGAAGTAGGGAGAGAAGGGTGTGCTGCAGGACAAAGGGGCAGGGAGGTGGCAGGCAGTCTTTAACAGTCTCCTAAACTCCCTCATTTAAAAGCATGGCCCAGGCCGGGTGCGGTGGCTCACGCCTGTGATCCTAGCACTCTGGGAGGCTGAGGCGGGAGGATTGCTCAAGGTCAGGAGTTCAAAACCAGCCTGAGCAAGAGCGAGACCCCGTCTCTACGAAAAATAGAAAGAAATTAATTGGCCAACTAGAAATATACAGAAAAAATTAGCCGGGTATGGTGGCACATGCCTGTAGTCCCAGCTACTCAGGAGGCTGAGGCAGAAGGATCGCTGGAGCCCAGGAGTTTAAGGTTGCTGTGAGCTAGGCTGACGCCACGGCACTCTAGCCAGGGCAACAGAGTGAGACTCTGTCTCAAAAAAATAAAATAAAATAAAAAATAAAAGCACGGCCCAGTCTGGATCCTGCATTAACCCCTACCTTTGACTCTGCACGAGCCCTGACTCTAATCCCGTTTTATACATTTGACTCCTCTTCCATCTTAAAATAAATTTCAACTCCACGTAACCTGACTCTAGATGAAACCCACCCCCAGCTGTCCTGGAACCCAGGGGTCTCCCCAGAATTTCACCCCAGGGCTATAGCTAGGTGTATGTCAGAGTTCTGAGGGCCAGACTTTAGATTAGCATGTGATTAGCATATGATTTGCATGTGATATATGCCTTCTACTCTGTGGAAGTTTGCATGTTAAAATTTTATGAAGTCTAGCGAAAAGGTCCTGGCTCCTTGAAAGTTCTCTCTTTTTGTTCCTTCTCTCATACTTCTTGTCACTGACCCAGACCCTCTCAAGGGAAGAAAGGGAATGAGGAAGTGAGTAAGATGGCTCATGGGAGGGAAGACTATGGCAGTGACATGCCTCCATCACTTGCCTAAGCCTCAGTTTCCTCATGTGTAAGAAGAGAGACACTTCCTCTTTGACGTTCCATTAAGATCTTAGGGAGTACTTTTTCTCCTTGTACTCTCTCCTTCCTCTCCTTTGGGCCAGTCATGGTGTGGTTCTCCCCACACTCTGGCTTTCCATTCCACATGGAAAATCACACAGAGCTGGAAGCAGCCTGAGTTGCTCCATGCCAGACCCCTGGTATGAAGAGAAGGGAACTTTGCCCACCTGAGAGGACAGGGGATAGCATGGAAAGAGAAATCACGAAATTGAGTGCTTACTGTATTTTAGGGCTTTTAACATGCAAGCACTGATTGCATCCTCATGTAACCCTGAAAGGCACGTATATTGTCCCCACTTTACAGATAAGGAAAGGGGAAATGGCTTGTCTAGTGTCAGCCTGTAAAGGGGCAGTGCTAGAATTGGAGTTATGATCTCCTAGCTTCTTTCTCAGTGCCCTGGAGAAGACAAAAGGCACCTGGGGCTGTGACAGGGTGAGACAGGCAGGACAGGAATGAGCATTGAGATTTGAACGGGTCTTGGGGAAACCTATCTGTGTGAGGCCAACAGGGTGGGGTCTTGTCTTTGGGTGTCCCCCAACCTCCAGCCCAGCTCTGTCAATTCTGACACCCAACAGGCGCTCCACTATGGGCTAACGGGTGTCCAAAGTTGGTTGCGGAGAACTGTTCAGGTGGAGGAGGAGAAGGAGGAGAAATGGGAGGGAAAGGAACACGAAGCGAGCCAGAGGAAAATTTGCTTAAGTAGCGAAAAGGAGGGCTGAAGCGGGCTCTCCTCCTTCCACCTCAGGTGGGAAAATAGTCGTGGCCCAAGACCTGCGCGCACTTTGCCTCCTTGCAAAGACTACTGACATGCCTTGCCGCCAGGTCCAAGGCTGCCACTTATCTGCCAGTGTCCCTGGCCCCTCAGTGCAACCTTGAGTTCAAAGAGTGGCTTCAGGGCCCACAGAACTAAGGACAAGCTCTTGGCTCCGCAGAGAGAAGGTAGAGATTGCTTCCAAGGTGTTAGGCCAGAGTGCGAAGCTGATTTACTTCCACTGCCCCGACCCCTGGCCAGGTGGGGCTCCTAACCTCCTGCTCCTTTCTCCACCTCCCTTTGCTCCCCCTCCTGGCCCCCACTGCTCACCTGCTCCAGCCTCCAATTAATGAAATGTGGGGATCCGCTGCACAGACCGCTTGCAGACCCCTCATTTCTCTGCTGGGATATTGGATCCCGCTCTGGAAGGCAGACAGGTGGGAGGAGGGAGCCGGGAGCCGAGGGAGGGGCGCGGGCTGGTGAGAGCCGGGAGATCAGGAGGTAGCGCTAAACTCCAACTCTTCTAGGCTCTGCTAAGCGAAGTAGGCCCTAGGATACTCTTTCTGCCTAGGGCCCCTAGCTCTTTCCACTTCTCCGACGAGCAGGAGACTTAACGAGCCCCACACCCACTGCACCCAGACCCAGGTGGACCCTGGACTCCTGGTCCCGCACCCCGGGCGGATCCGGAATCAGTGAGTGCCATGCACAGCGCCTCGGAGCCGGCGGCCCAGGCCCGGTGCTTCCTCCTGTCTCCTTCCATCCCTTCCCTATTGCTCCCCCTCCCTACTGCACTCCCTCCCTGGCGGCCGCGGCCTTTATTAGGGATTCCGCGGCTGTCGGTCCCGCCATCCATCCTGTCCGCCGGCAATTAGGCGGCCAGACAAAGAGCAGCTTCGGATGGATGAGGGTCCCGGCGGATCGGAAATGTGAAGGGTCAGCGCTGCCGCCCGCGGCGCACCCCGCTCCTCCTTCCGCATAATCACCGGCCGCCCGTCACTCAACCGGCCGCCCGGGGAGCTCCCGGGCCCGGCCCGGGAGAGGGCGGGGGCGCGACTGTAGCCTAGGTGCCTAGGACAGGGCGAGGCGGACCTGCAGCAGGGACGCCTCCTGCGGGAGAGCGGAAGACCTGCAGCCCCAGGCGCCTGGAAAGGGGAGTCGGGGTGGAATTATGGCCATGGGGGTTCCCTGAAGGGGGACTGGGGCCAGCGGCCTGGGGCCTCCCTGTCGGAAAGCTGGGAACAATAGCTGCGGGAGACAATAGCTGCGATCCAGGAGGATCATGTTCCAGGGCGCTCCCTGCTGGGAGGCTTGGGGATGAAGCCTCAGGGTCGATGCCCGATGCCGGGGGAACTGCGCCCAGGGCGACCCCTCTTAGAGAAACTCTAGCCTGGTGCGTCTCCTGTCGGAATAGAATGACACTGCATGTCTATTGCCCCGCTCTCTTTAGTGAAATACAACGCATCCATATCAAGTCAAGAAAAGCTCCAAGTCCTGAGGAACCTCAGTAGAGGAGAGAAGTTGTTCAAGGAGTCCGGGTTTTACTGTGGATTCTTTGGCGCTAGCTCCCAGCTGACAAATCAACATCTCAATCTGACAATTAGTGGTCTAGGTGGGGGGAGAGGGGCTCTCTCACCGCCCGGGCCCGCTTAGCCCTCCTGGCGGGAGGCAAAGAGGAGGGCCGGTTCTGGCAGTGATGAACGACTCCAGGGGGGCCGGGGCCCCCAAGCGCGCATTCATTACTCGACTGACAGGCGGGCCCGGCGGGCTGTGAGTGGACGTGCTGGGAAAGAGGCCAGGGCAGGAGGGGGAGTGAGGGAAGCATTTAACAGTCCCACCGCTCCCCCTGCTCCCAGTTCTTTGCCTCAATCCTGGTACTTTCTTGAGCTCTGCCTTCCAGTTGTTGGAAAATTTGGGAAGCAGGGGCGGGGACCTAAGCCCTTCTCCTTGGGTTGGGCGATTTAAGGTCTGAGATGTCAAGAAAGGGTGTAGACAAGCCTTAGGACTAGGCGCTTCGGCCTGACCTCTGAGGAATTGTGCGTGATTGCACACTCAGAGATGGTGTATGTGACAGGGATTGATGGGTGTGAATCTCGCGTGGTGATCAGTGACGATGTATGTCAGAGCTAGGGATGTGTTGGCCTGATTTTGTCAGTGGAGGTGTGAGATTCACGTGTCTGAGGATGAGCCACCACCTCTCCCTGCGTGTATGTCCCCTCACCGCCCCTCCTAGTTTGCTGTCAGCTCTATCTCCAGTTCTGGAGGAAATGGCAGTGCGCACAGTGACAGCTGAGGTGTGCTGCTGGGGGTGGGTGGTGATGGATGTTAACTGTGAGAGTGCTGGTCAGGATAGCTGCTCCCTTCTACCACCTTCACCACAAATATCACCCTTTCCCCAAGCACCTTGCAGGTAGTGGATTGTTTTCCCCAAAGTCTGGAGACCTAGTCGCTGAGTCCTGGGGAAGGAAGTAATTACCATCAGAGTTCTCTACAGCCCATACCCCAGCCCCCTACACATACACACAGTCTCCAATATAAGATGTGATCTCCAACCCATCTAGCCTCCTCAGGCTGGTGGTGGTCAGAGAGGAGGAGGTAGACGTTGAGCAGACACTGGGTGATGCTCAGAAAGGGAAGGGGCAGACCTTCAGACCTGTGAGAGAACCCATCTCTTTGGGGCCTGGACTAGCGGCCTCTGGGACCCTAACCTTTTGGATGTCAGGTCCAGTTCATTACCAGTTGACACCTTTGGGAGGGTAAAGCTAACTGCACTCTAATTCCTCTCCCTAATAACTCTCTTTCTTTACCTGAATTTGTCTCCACTCTCCTCCTCCATTCTCAAAAACACCTAGAAGTTGAGCCTGGCCTCCTCCCCAGCCCTGAGTCTCCTACGTCTATAGAGCAGATAGTTGGGGTGACTCTGGTCTCCGCCCCCCTGTTTTATTCAGTGACTCTTTAAGACACCTTGCCTTTTTGCCTTGCTGTTCCCTAGAGCTAGAGTATTTCTTGGAGCTTCTATATCTTTATCTCTGTGCCATTCTTTGTGTCTGCATGTTTTCACCTTTAGGGATTTCTTCCAAATTTGTCTCTCTACATTTTGGGGCGCTCTCTTTGTTCGTCTTGGTTCCTCTAAGAATACCCTAGCCCAGCAGTGAGGCCCACAGGGATTGGGGTAGAGAGAGCAGGATTTCCTTTCTGCCCCCATCCAGAGGTGATCGCTAACCCAATGATGGTCATGCCCTGTCAGGGCCCGGGCATGCCCGGGTCACTTCTCATTCCCGGCACAGGCGCTTGGTCGATGCCCCGCTGTCCGTCCCCGCTCCAAACCGCCCTCCTCCTGGCCCCCGCCCCCTCCTCCCGCCTGGAAAAGGCAAATTTGACATTTTTAAATCCCGAGCCTTAGAGGGATCGATGCGGCCCGGGGGCCCCGCCCGGGGTCGATATTCCTGATTGGGAAGCGGCCGCTGCGCGGAGCCCGCGTGTAAATCACCCCGGCCTGGGGGAGGGGGCGCGGGGAGCCTACGGAGTACCAGACTCGCGGAGCCTGGCAGGGTCGAGGCCCGGGCGGGACCCTAGGGCAACAGAATGAGGAGAACAACAGACCTTAGAGAACCAGAGAGAAGCCCGCCCAGAGCCTCCCCCCTTCTCTGCCCAGCCCTGCCAACTCCCCCGGCCGGCTCCAGTCTCGCTTCAGCGGCTGCCACCCTCCGTTGCCCCTGGAGCCGCCGGGGAGGCCGGTGTCGGAGCCAGCCATGCGGCAGCTCCTCTCTGGCCGCTCCCGCGGGGCCGGGGCTTCGGCGGCGGCTGTCACGGAGCCGACAGGCCGGGCCAGCCGGGAAGGGGCGGGTGGCGGGGGAGAGGCGGCGGGGAAGAAGGCTGGAGCAGCTCAAGCACTCAGTGGGCGCGCAACAGATGTTTGTAGAATTAAGGGACTGCAAGGTGGTCTGGGACACAGAGCGGCGTGGGGCAAAGGTTCGGCGAGAGCCGGCTGGGAGAAGGCAGCCCAAACCAGGCGAGGGCTGAAGCCTCACTCGTGGGGTGAACAGGCATTCAAGGGCGTTCTGGGGACCGCTGGGCTGGGCTAGACACCCCCAACCCCCGTGGGGAAGACCCGGGTAATAAAGAACAAGAGAGAATGGGGTGGACAGGGGATTTTGGGCCCCACCTGCAACCTCCTCCGCTGCCCCTGGCCTCCAGCCCTTGCAGCGCTCTGCTGGGGAAACCGAGGCCGCTGAGGCTGAGAAGGACCAAGAAGGTTAAAAGCGGGGTCGGCGACAAGGCTGGGGCAGCAGCCAGGATTCCTGCGAGGGTCTCTGGATTCACCTGCTCAGCTTGGGTCTGCTGGCCGGTAGATACATCACGACGCCTCTCTCTATAGCTCAGACCCTTCCCTCTCGCTTCAGCTTGTCAGATCCCCCCACCTCCCACCCCGCGCCAGTTTATAGAACAACAATTTGGGGAAAACAATCCGGGCCGAGTGACGGCCCCGTAATTGTGACAAAGTGAGTGCGGGTGGCTGGAGAGAGCGCTAGGGCGGGAGCGCTGCGGGGCAAGGCGGAGGCCGGGGCGCCTCTCGCCCTCCCTACAGCCCCTCGTTCTCATTCTGGTCACCTCCCATCCCTCTCCTTGACTTCTCCAATTCCTCTTCTCCAGCCCCTCGCGCCTCCCTTCGCTTGTTCCTCCATCGCTCTTCTCTTTCCTGCCGGTAACAGCTCCTCTCCCGCTCCCCACCCCCTCGCCGCCCCTCCCGCGGTGCGCTTTTTCCTCGCTCACTTCTCCCTCTCTCCTCCGCCCTCCACTCATTTCTTCGTCTTTTCCTGGAGCTCACATTGCCCTTGGGACCCCAGCTCTCCCGGCACAATTCGCTTCTCTCCCTTCCCAATCGTCGCTCCCTGAGGTCGAGTCCTGAGCCCCCTTCCCGACCCCCACTCCCTGGGAGGCCAGCGCAGGTACTCTTGGGTTCCTCCAGCCGCAGAGCCAGCAGCAGGCTGCGGCCCAGGGGGCTCGGGCGGCCAGCCCCTTCTCTCCCTCTCCTGCAGCTGTCGCCCCCACCCCGCTCCAGGTGCCGGGAGCTAGTTTGTTTGTCCAGCGGCCGCCGCCGCCGCTTGCACTGTTTGCCAAGCTTAGCGCGCCGCGGCGCAGTGCCTGCCCAATTAAGTCTCATTCATTATTCAGTGCCCCTGTCCGCCCCGCCCCCAGCGGGCTGGGGAGTCGCTTTGGGGCCCCTCCTCAGTGATCAGTGATCTCTAAGAAGTCATGTGGGGAGCCGCATTTCCTCCCCTGGCCGGGATAAGGACTGAGGGGACAGAAGCACTCTGCCTACTGCAGGGCGATGACACTGGTGAGGTGCTCCGGGCCCACCTCCCCCTCAAGTTAAGGCATGGGGACCTTGGAGATTCAAGCCCCTCCTTTACAGAGCAGGAAATTGAGGCGTAGAACCCAGGACTGGAGTCTGGGACACTGAAATGAAGGCATCTTGCATCCCAGCTCCATCCCAGCGCGGAGACGGCAGTAAGACAGATTACCCTGCGCTCAGAGTCTTGGGCTGCCGCCTCGCTCTCCTGGTGGGGCGCTCCCAACCCTCTATCCCTTTTTGCTCCTGTTTTTCCCCTCTCGCTTATAGCCGGCTGGAAGAGCAGCCTCGGAGCTCCCACTGGATCAGGAGGCTCCTCAGGTCTCAGGCCCACGTAGATGTGGAGCCCCCTAACTGGAGGCTGGAGGCAGAGCAGTGAAGCAAACTTGGGGAGGAGGAGTTTGAAGCAAACTCGGAGGGGGAATTGAGGCAAACGCGGGATGGGGCCGTTCCTCCCTGCAGCCTGTCCGTGGGTGTCTCTGCCTTAGAGGAATTGGAAGTGGAACCATGCACCGCCGTGTTGAAGAGCAATGGAGTGTGGAGAGAGGAGCAAGCAGCCCAGAGGTGAGGGAGGAGTCACCTTCCCATATGCTGGGGGAAGGAGCAATCAAGGGCATATTCTTGCATTTATGCCTGCCTTTTTTTTTTCAGTGCCATAGGTGGGACTGTCTCCATGCTCCCGTCGGGCAGTTCCTCGGGAGTGGCCGCCCTGGGCTGCTCCGCCTGGGCATATAGACAAGGTGAGTTTGGGGACCCGCCTGGACCCTCCCTTCCATAAGTCGCAGCGCCACCTGGCGGCCATGGTGCCACGGTGCGGGAGGAGCGCTCGGCCTAGGGTGGGGCCCTGCACCAGCCCCTTAGAGCTGGATGTGTCTGGAAAGCCTTCAACCGAGTTTTCCCGAGAGGGAAAGCGAGAGGAGTCGGGGCGGGAGGGTGATCCTGAGAGGACCAGGGAGGGCCTTTGGGAGGGGGAGGGGCCGCCCCAGGGCGGCCTGACTTTGGTGACGAAGCAGGCACAAAAAGACAAAGTCCATTTGGATGGAAGTGGGAGCTCAGTGAGAGGGGCCATTTTGACTCTGGTGACAGGAAATGACTGGTCTGGCGCGGCCTGGGAGCGGGGCACCCAGGTACGGCCGCTCAACCTGGGACTAGCGGTACTGGCTGGTGGTCGTGAGGCCCGCTCCACGTAGAGGGGCGACTGGCAGGCATGCTTTGGCATCTGGTTTGATAATCTGAGCGTTTGTCCAGCTTTGGAGAGGCTTTCCAAGTCTGCCTCGGAAGGAGATGGTTGAGTTGGGGGTGCCAAGGTGTAGGTCAAAATGTAGTTTTCCAAGATGTTTAAGCGGAGGGAATTCAGGAACCTTTTCAAATTTGCCTTGTGGGACTATCTCATGGTTTGGAGAGAAGGGAAGGCTGGAGAGGCGCTAAAGCCTGGGCCAGGAGTCCGAGAGCAGCCATAGTCGGAGTTAAGGAGGAGGGGACGGGGAAGGGGCTTTCAAAAAATGCATGGGAACTTTGGAAAGGCGTCCTATTCAGTCCTTCCTCTTCACACTCCCTCAGCGAGTCATTCTGGGGTCAGTGGTCTAAGGGAAGCTCTGAATTTAATCTTCTCCACTTAATTTGGAGTTGCTGTGTTTGTAAAGAATAAGACTGAGGTGCTGGGACAGAGGACATGGGATAACTAGCATTCCAGGGACTCATGTAGTTCTTGACTTGGCTTTAATTAGAAGGAGAAATGGTTACTGTGTTGGGCCTGGATATAGTCGTGTGACTCTGCTTTTTTCCATCTTTTAGGGTCTAAGGATAACTTTGGGGCCATCATGGTCATGATTCTCACAGAGGACCCTGAGATTTCTGTACTTGAGCAATGTCAGGTGCCATTGGACTTGTTCTGAGACCCTTGCCCTAGAGGATGGCCAAGGGGCTCCTGGTGACCTATGCCCTCTGGGCTGTAGGAGGCCCTGCCGGGCTCCACCACCTGTACCTGGGAAGGGACAGCCATGCCCTGCTCTGGATGCTTACCCTGGGTGGGGGTGGGCTGGGCTGGCTCTGGGAGTTCTGGAAGCTCCCAAGCTTTGTAGCTCAGGCCAACAGAGCCCAGGGCCAGAGGCAGAGCCCAGGAGCAGGGACACCCCCTTTGAGTCCCATTCGCTTCGCTGCCCAGATGGTAGTGGGCATCTATTTTGGCCTTGTGGCTCTGATTAGCCTTTCTTCCATGGCCAACTTCTACACTGTGGCCCTCCCACTGGCAGTTGGCTTAGGGGTCTTGCTGGTGGCTACTGTTGGCAACCAGACCTCAGACTTTAAGAACACTCTAGGGGTGGCGTTCCTTACTTCCCCTATTTTCTATGGCCGCCCCATAGCCATCCTACCCATCAGCTTGGCTGCCAGCATCACAGCCCAGAAGCATCGCCGTTACAAAGCTTCAGTGAAGTCAGAGACACTCAGTGTGCGGCTCTACCGGCTGGGCTTGGCTTACCTTGCCTTCACAGGCCCACTGGCATACAGCACCCTCTGCAACACGGCTGCCACCCTCAGCTATGTGGCAGAAACCCTTGGCTCCTTCTTGAATTGGTTCAGCTTCTTCCCCCTTCTTGGCCGCCTCATGGAGTCTGTCCTCCTTTTGCCTTACCGGATCTGGAGGCTACTGGTGGGGGATCCTGGCTTCAACAGCAGCTACTTCCAGGAGTGGGAGAAACTCTATGAGTTTTTCCACAGTTTTCAGGATGAGAAGCGTCAGCTGGCTTACCAGGTAAGGCTTTCTTCCCTCTCATTCCTGTCTCGGATGGCTCTGGGTGTTAGGCTAAGCCTTGTTGGAGCTGGCATCCCTCATGTGGAAGTACTTTTCTCATTTCTGCTGGCCAGGCCCAGGAAGACTGTTCTGTATTCTTCTGGCATCTGTGTGCAATGGGCAAAAGTTACAGAGGCTTTAATTGTGAGTGGGAAAAATATGTCTAATATTTACTTTTTATTGAGCTATGACATATATAAAGTACACTAATTTTAGATATATACCACTCAGATCAAGGTATGGAACATTTCCAGCACTAAGAAGTTTCCTTTGTGCCCCTCTCCAGTCTATACTCTCACTTTCAGAGAGTATAGAGTAACTTGTATTCTGATTTCTATCACCATAGATTAGTTTTGGCCATTCTTGAACTTCAAATAAATGGAATCATATAGCAGGTATTCTTTTGTATCTAGCATCTTTCATTCAACATTATGAGATTTATTAATACTGTTGCATACAATTGTAAATTATTTGTTTTCATTGCTGTATAGTATCCCATTGTATGATTATACTACAATTTATTTATCCACTGTTTTTTTTTTTTTTTTTTTTTGAGACAGAGTCTCACTCTGTTGCCCGGGCTAGAGTGCCGTGGCATCAGCCTAGCTCACAGCAACCTCAAACTCCTGGGCTCAAGCAATGCTTCTGCCTCAGCTTCCCAAGTAGTTGGGACTACAGGCATGCGCCACCATGCCCGGCTAATTTTTTCTATATATATATATTTTTAGTTGTCCAGATAACTTCTTTCTATTTTTAGTAGAGACGGGGTCTTGCTCTTGCTCAGGCTGGTCTCAAATTCCTGACCTTGAGCGATCCGCCCGCGTCTGCCTCCCAGAGTACTAGGATTACAGGTGTGAGCCACCGCGCCTGGCCTATCCACTGTATTGTTAATGAACATTTGGGTTGTTTCCACTTTGGGGCTATTATAAATAAAGCTACTATAAATATCCCTCTACATGTCTTTGGTGGGGACATATATACACTTATTTCTCTTGTGGGGAGGAGATCTTATGAAGTTCTGGGTTGGAACGTGGGCAGTTGTGATTAAAGGCAAATCCTGCCTCTTTCCATGAGATCCAGAGCTTGTTCATGTTTCAGAAGGCTGGAATTCTACCCTGAGGTGCTGGTCTTTTCCCATGGGTAAGTAGAAGCTCATTCCAAAGATACCATAGCCTGATTAGCAAAGGTGCAGGAAGACGTCCAGGTGACCTGACAACTTGTGAGGTTGTAATTTTTAGCTTCTGTTTCCATAAGGTTTTGGGCCTCTCAGAAGGGGCAACAAATGAAGAAATACATCGGAGTTACCGGGAGCTGGTGAAGGTCTGGCACCCTGACCACAACCTGCACCAGACAGAGGAGGCACAGAGGCACTTCCTGGAAATCCAGGCTGCATATGAAGTTCTGAGTCAGCCCAGGAAGTCCAGGGGACCCTGAAGGTGAGAAGAAACTTCTCCCTAAGGATGGACTCTTTCTAGCAGAGATGGGCAGCTTGTCTCAAGTCTAGCTTTGCCCACGAGGGGCATGCCAATAGCATTAAAGAAACTATCTTGGCTGGGCATGGTGGCTCACACCTGTAATCTTAGCACTCTCGGAGGCCGAGGTGGGAGGATCGCTCAAGGTCAGGAGTTTGAAACCAGCCTGAGCAAGAGCGGGACCCCATCTCTACAAAAAATAGAAAGAAATTAATTGGCCAACTAAAAATGTGTAGAAAAAATTAGCTGGGCATGGTGGCACATGCCTGTAGTCCCAGCTACTTGGGAGGCTGAGGCAGAAGGATTGCTTGAGCCCAGGAGTTTGAGGTTGCTGTGAGCTATGCTGGTGCCATGGCACTCATTCCAGCCTGGGCAACAGAGCAAGACTCCATCTCAAAAAAAGAAAAAAAAAAAGAAAGAAAGAAACTGCCTGCTTGCAGTGGAGATGATAAAACCTTAAAGGGGTAAGAAAGATGATGGTAGAAGAATGTATTTATGTTCTGAATTTCTAAATTCTTGGCTATTATAGTCTTGACTATTTTTTTTAAAACCAGGGAGTGAAAGGCATATTATAAAACCAGTAACATATCTTTTAGGTAGTGGTCCCCAACCTTTTGACCTTTTGGCACCAGGAACTGGTTTCATGGAAGATAATTTTTCCATGGATGGGAGGTGGGGGGGCTGATAGGGATGGGAGGTGTGGGGGCTGTGGAGCTCAGGTGGTGAGGCAAGCGATGGGGAGCACAGTAAATACAGATGAAGCTTTGCTGGCTTGCCAGCTGCTCACCCACTGCTGCACAGTCCCCAGGTTCCTAAGTTTCATGGAAGACAATTTTTCCACAGATGGGTGGGGGTGGCCGCGGCAGAGCTCTGCAGCCTGGTCCCTAACAGGTATACCAGTCTGCGGCCTGGGGGTTGGGGACCCCATTTTAGAGTATATGCAAATATTATATATCAATTTAAAAAATTAGAAAATCTATCTATCTATCTTAGTGAATATACCACCTTGTCCCACCCCTGGTACATTGATGTGTGGAGGAAGGTTATTTAACTTTTTTTTTCTTTATTGAAGTGTAATTTACATATCATGTCTTTACTCCATTTTAAGTGTACAATTAAATGGTTATTAGTAAATTTACCAAGTTGTACAGCTATTCACATAAATCAGTTTTAGAGGATTCCTTACCCCCTATTGAGACCCTTAATACCCATCCCCAAATACATTTCAAGCATGCCCCTTCCCTTCATAGTGCTCACCACATCTCTTGGATGTGGGTCTACTCCCCACCCCCCAAATCCCTAGTGAACACTACCACCATTTGAGCACCAACTTTTTTTTTTTTAATGTATAAAGCACTAGGTTAGGAGATTGAAGGAAAAATATAAAATCTCTAATATTTTACAAACTGTCCTATGACAAGAGGAATTTGATTTATTCTG
>CAUYRT010100712.1:0-25291 GCA_963574885.1 Lepilemur ruficaudatus | reverse complement strand
AGGAATTAGGGGACTTAATAGGGGGAAGGAAATCTTCTAAAACTGATTTATGTGAATAGAATTTGCATTTCTAACAGACTAACAGATTCCCAGATGATACTGATGCGGCTAGTTTGGGGACCACTTTGAGAACCACTCTCTTAGAGTATTGATTAACCCATAGTATTGTAATTACTTGTTTATGTATCTGACCTGTGGTTGTCCTCAGGTTTTAATAATCTAATTGGGTGGATGGGGGTGCAATTAATACAGCACACAGTTAGATTTCTTTTGTGAGACTTTTTAAATCCCAGAGCCAGAAATAAACCCCTTACCCTCGCACTTGGTAGCATTTTGTACCTCTTGTATGGCTCTTATCACATTGAGCCTTTGCATTATAGTCATTAGTATTTCCTATTCTCTCTTTTTAGTTGGAAGCTCATTGAAGACAGGAACTATGTCCTATTGTCTTCTATTCTGTCTGTCATAAAACCTTTCATATAATGTCTACTGAATAATGTTAAAGACATAAATTTGCTATGTGCTAATATTTTAAAAATTTGTTAGCTCTGTATCATAAGTCCAACACTGGAGAATATTTTGCATTAGAACTCCTTTTAAAAATAACACAAAATCTCATTGGTATATATCTCTAAATTCACTGTATTTACTGCATAGGTGAATGGGAAGGTCAGAACTATGCTTTTGTTGTATTGTTCTTGAGAGTTTTCTGTGGTTGTGTTATCCATTTCCAATATGGATATTTTTCTCTGTCCCATGATACTAAAGAAATTTTTTATAATCTAGCAACTTTCCATCAAGTAAAATTATTATAGTCTTTTAGGTTTCTTATATGATGGTGTGTGTTCTCTGGTATAGGTACAATTAAAAATTTCAACTAGTGCCTGGTCCAATAGCTTCTCGTTGGATACAGTGGGAAGTTATGGGTGTGTGAAGTGTCCTGCCAGCAATATGGAATACCTGGTAAGACTCTGCTTGCTTATTGACCTTTGACTCCACTCACCTTTTTCTATAGTTCAGTAAACACGTTGGCTCCTAAAGGGTACAGAAATTTGAATTCAAAGTATTATGTGAAGAGCTGTTATCTCTCCAGATTTTTAGGCCTTTGGTATCAAAGCAAAATCTGAATTTGTTTAAGTTTAAAACAGTGAGTTGAATCCATCCAAGTGAGCAACTTGGCAAATACTCACAATATGCCAAGAATCCTCATTCCATACCACCCCTGCCAAACATTTCTTAAGTCTTAAATTTGACTACTGTGAAAATTTGAATAATCTGATGCCAGTTGACGTAATTATTTTATTATTGCTTTGAAATTTTTATTTTATTAATAACAAATAATAGAACAGAAAAACTTGAGCCTCTACAGTAATTATAAAGTAGTTTATGTTTGGAATGTTAAAAAGTAAAGAATAATAACCAAATTAACTTTGTCATTGCAAGTCTTCATTAGTTAAATTACTGATTGATATTTCTTGGATTGGTATCTGGTGGAGCCAAACTAAGGAACTAAAATTTTCTTTCTTAGTGAGAAGATAGTATTGGAATATGGCTTATAGTACTTTACTTAAGAATTCTTATTTTAAAATATTTTAAGAAGTCTGTGTGTGAATGAGGGTTTGTGTGTGTATTTCAAAGAGATTGAATGAAGTACTAGAAAATAAGTTTGTTGTTTTCTTTCCACAGGTTGGTGTTAGCATCAAGATGAGCAGTTTTAATCTTTCACGAATAGTTACTCTGACTCCCTTTTGTACCATTGCAAACAAGTCATCATTAGAACTAGAAGTTGGTGAAATTACATCTGATGGCTCAATGCCGACTATTAAATGGAACTATATTGCTTCATCAGAGGTAAAAATTTTCTTTAATACAACTGCTTCCTAAAATATAGAAATAAATATTGATATATAAGCAACAATTGTATATACCTCTTTATCATACTCACTCTGCTATTTATGTGTTACAGTGGGATAGTCAGCTTTGAAAGATTTTTCTTTCACACTGTAACTGTATGTAAAAAAATTTTTTTTTGGACAGCTTTTTTTTACCACTTGCCTAGTGTAGATGGTTAATGGTCTTCCTCTAGTTCTTCTTATATGTGTAGAAAATGGATATGTACTATAAGAATCACATAAAGATAATGTACTGTGTATTGACTCAATAGTCAAGATGCTGTCTCTATATACAAGAAGCTATAATTTTGTTGGAGGAGCCTAAGACTCATATAAATCATCACATGGAGAGAAGAGTAGCATATGATAAATTATCGGTGGTTGTAGAATTTCTGAATAAGTGAGCTAGAAGTTTCCTCGAAAATTAACTAAAATTCAACCCTCCCACTTTATAGAAGAGAAAACTGAGTTTCATATTTTTCCAAGGTTAATAAGTCATTGGTAGTTGGGATCATGGTATTCTAGATCAAAAGGTAAAGTTTCACGGAAGAGGTGGGATTCAAGCTAAACCTTGTAGGCTCCGTAAGATTTGAAGAGGTAAGGAGAATGTGGGAAAGAGTGGGAGAAGACAGGTGCAGAGATAAGAACTAGTGCTTGACTTTGAGTTTTCACCCAAACCAGCTGACCCCCAGCTGAAGGTCATTCTTCTGTTCTTGAAAGAAAAGATTGTAAAGTTATTTCAAAAACTAATTAACAAAAGGCTCAAGAGGAAGGATTCCAATTACAACATAAACTAATTTAGAGCTCTAGGAGGCATGGTCTTTCTGAGGCACTGAGAATGATTTCCATAGAGTTGGCAACAAATGTGTATTATCTATCTTTGAAGTGGGTTTGATAACAGTAGTGTTGTTATTCAGAAATAGGATTTACCCAGTATATTATAACAGAAGGACATTTGTATTAGGAACCAAACTTCCAGTTTTCCAGATTAAGAAAATGGAAGCTCGAAAGTAGCATTTGGTTTGACTGAGACCAAACAACTAAGATGATAGTCGCATGACTTGAGCTAGATGTGTGGTGCTCTCTCCCCTGCCTTCTGTCTCTCCAGTTTATCTAGGGTAGGATATGCTGAGGAAGACTTCATCATGTTTTAATTTATTAAAATAGAATATGCATAAAAGCAAAGGTTATTAAGATTATGTTTTTTAAATATTCAAGATACTTGAGGCATTCTCAGTCAACAGGCTCTTCTTTCTCACAGTATAATTACACCATAAGTTCATATAGACTCATATATCTGTATTCTTCTGATGAAGTTTCTCTGGTTTCATAAATAAGCATTATATTGTCAGTAATCTTAATATGAGGGCATATTTTAAGAAACTTGGTAATAATTTAATTAACATCAGATTTAGAATTGAAAACTTAATTAGACAATGTCTTACTAATATACCACAGTATTGTTTTAAAACTAATACTAACTTTTATGTTTTTAGTGCCTTCCATTTTGGCCTGAAAATTTGTCAGGCAAACTTTGTGTGAGAGTGGTGGGCTGTGAAGGATCTTCCAAGCCTTTCTTCTATAACCACCAGGATAATGGCACTTTATTGAGCATAGAAGATCTGGTAAGTTTTCATATTTTAAAATAAAATGTCTTTGATTTTTAAAATTTACCTTAAAATATGTCATGAAACCATGCTATAAAAAACTGGTAATTATTCCCGGCGATACTTCTGTATCAACATATAATGCCATACATGTATTTGTAACAGTTCAGAGCCAGTTTGTTTTTTATTAAGAACTTAAGAAAACAAAGCTTTCGTGTGTACATAACTGATTAAAATTCCATATGTAAGTGCAGGTTAAACCAATGCATCCAACGTACTTTTTTTTCTACAATAGAATTGTGGTATCTTGGTGGATGTAAACACTGCTGAACATTCAACTGTTATAACTTTTTCTGATTACCATGAAGGATCTGCACCTGCTCTGATAATAAACCATACACCTTGGGATATCCTCACATACAAACAGAGGTATGAAAAAAAGAGTTAATGGAAAATCTGATTTGATTTTATTGGTCCACAATCCCTTCTGGGAATCACTCGAGTTTCATGTTTCAAGTGTTTTCAGATTTTAGAAGGGCAAGATGGAGCGCACGCTGTTTATTACTAATTACCCTCAGCATGTTTTAAGACTGTACTCTGTAGACAAGCACACTAATATTTCTGCAGCAAAACTTATGAATATTCACACCAAGTGGGATAAATAGGAAGTATTAATAGTTTCACATCAGTTCAGATCAGGTTTTACTGTCAAATAACTTTTAACATCAAACTTCCAGACAAATCTTTGGGCTTTTGGAGCTTTTTAAATTTCAGAGTGGCAGATTAAGGAGTAAACTTGTTTAAGCATTATTTTTCCTTTGTAATCTGGTAATGGTCAATGAACTCTGTATACATCTGTATTTAGTTTTTTTGGCTAGTACTAGTAGAAGGTTAAATGGGAGAACAGTGAGTAGGTAGTGGCGTTGAATGTGTAATATAGGCTGACAGGAGTTTTGTTGTTCATGCCTGTGCTGTCATTTGGCTTGGATGATGCCATTATGTGGTGGTGAGTAGTTTAAGACCTAAAACCATATAATAGTAATTTTACATGTATACATCTATATATACATACAAATATATGCATATATGTAGATTTCTTGAAGATTTCTTTTAACTCTCATGGAGTGAATCTAGTGAGATTTAAAAGTGCAGATTAGGATTGAATCCTACTTTTTTTTTCAGTTCTCTGGAATGTTTTTTGTATTATATGGACTAATACTTCTTAAACTTTAATAATTAATTTAAAAATCTCCTAAGAATCTTGTTAAGATGCAAATTCTGATTCAGTGGCTTTCAGGTGGGGTCCAGGGTTTTGCATTTCCAGCAAGTCCCCAGGTAATGCTGATGCTATTGGTGCACAGACCACACTTTGTGTAGTAATGGTATGAACCCCCTTTTTTTTTTTTTGAAACCCGTGGTCTATCTTAAGTATTATATTTGATTAAAAACTTTAGCTGGGTGTGGTGATGCACGTCTGTAGTCCCAACTACTCAAGAGGCTGAGAGGGGAAGATCACTTGAGCTTAGGAACTCTAGGGTATAGTGCTCCGTGATCTTCTTGCCTGTGATTAGCTACTGCACTCCAGTCTGGGCAACATAGCAAGACACCTTCTATTGAAAAAAAAGGCTTTAAGCACTGAGTGAAGTTCTTCTGCTACTAATGATATTTACTATTTATAGCCATTTCTACAGGTGGAGTCTGATGTGCCAATCTCTTTGCCTTAATGAATTCCACTGCCATGATTCTGCCTGGAACAATTCAGAGTGTACTGAAGCTTTGGAAAGGACAGTATTCTGTTTCTCCAAGTTAAAAACTATTAGTTTAGTGGACATTTTAGAGTACTTATTTTTAGGCAGAGTTTTGTTTTATTAACTAAGGCAATTTCATAGGAATTTTGTGCCAATCCCCTCATCAATAAATGATAGGTCTGGGTTTCTCAAGGCCAATATATTCTAATCTTCCCTCTGTTAATTGTGTTTTAGTGGGTCACTGGAACAAGTGGACTTGCCACCAAGACAAGCTCGACTTTTTGCCTGGGCAGATCCTACTGGTACCAGAAAACTTACCTGGAGATATGCAACAAATGTTGGGGAACACAATCTGTTAAAGGTATTATTTGATGCTGTGTGAATTGCCTGCTTGTGAGGGAAGTAAGCAAGCTAGCTTTACCAAGTCTTCCTTGTCCTTACTGAGCTAAAAATGAATTAGAAGTATTTTCAGAATAAATTACTTTTTGACTTCGGATTGCAAATACTGTAGTTCAGACCAATATTTTATCTTTGATTAATTCAAGTAGTTTATTTACAATTTAAAAAATATGCCTGCTTTATCTTGCCCAAGTAAAGACTAGTAGTAAAGCATCTTTTTTGTATACATTTATAAAAGGAAGGGATTTTAAGGCTAAGTGAAAATAACTTTATTTTGAACATATCTATACTCCTGTTGGCTTTTAGGCATGTAAGGTTATATGTTTTATTAGTGAAGTCAGCTAGTATGTAAATTATCCCATATAAGACATTTAATAAAATTTTTATTGAAGCAATGTTTAGGAAGCTAAATTAATTAAATATGTTATTTCTTAGATTCTTACACTCTGAAACAGGCTTAAGAATTCATCCGCTAGTCTCCCACCTGATACAGGATTGCTCCTGCATTAGTCTGAATTCATCATTCTGAATGAATATATTCCATGATGAAAGAGTTCATACAGTGTCATATGCCATTGCCCACTAATGCCAGTTGTTAAAAAACGCTTTCTTGAGTTTTGCTTTAAAGTGGTGATTGCCAGCAGTGATTGAATTATCCCGTTTCTTCTCTCCTCATATTTAATGCTACTCAGTAACCACAGCTCCCAGTAAGTAGCATGTAGACACTAGAGAGAAAGTGGCAGTGGCATTCTGGAAGAGGATATAAAGGTCAGTGCATAGAGGCAGATCCAGAAAGAATCCTAGTAACAGTATATGCAGGGATTTCAGTTTTTAATGTTTCTCCTCTATTTGGTGTTAAAGAACCAGGCAGTAGGAAAAGCAGGTGATTCTACCTTGTCAGCAGGTAGACTGCCAGGTATTGAAAACTGAGCTAGAAGCAAGGAAATTGTCCATTTTCTTCCTTACTAAGTTGACCTGAGAAGGGAGTTCTGCCCATATGCAAGTGGACGTGACAAGGGAGTTTAAAGAAAATTCTTACATTGTTGGCAAACCCTAGGTCCGCACAGACTTTTAATTGTTTGCCATTCAGTGTGATGTTAGCTGTCAGTTTGTTGTATATGGCCTTTATTGTTTTGAGGTATGTTCCTTCTATACTCAGTTTCTTGAGAGTTTTTATCATAAAGAGATACTGAATTTTGTTAGATGCTTTTCCAGGATCTATTGAAACAGTCATATGGGTTTTGTCCTTGATCCTGTTAATGTTATATATCAGGTTTTTTGATTTATCTATGTTGAATTATTCTTGCATCTCTGAGATGAATCCCACTTGATCATAGTGATTGGTCTTTTTAATATGTTGTTGTATTTGGTTTGTTAGTATTTTGTTGAGGATTTTTGCAACTTTTTTCATCAGGAATATTGGCCTGTGGTTTTCTTTTTGTTGTGTCCTTGTTTGGTTTTGGTATTAGGGTAATGCTGGCCTTATAGAATGAGTTTGGAATTATTCCCTCCGTTTCAGTTTTTGGAAGTAGTTTCAGTAAAATTGTTATTAGTTTTTTAAATGTTTGGTAGAATTCAAACATCAAATCCATCAGGTCCTGAGCTTTTCTTTGATGGGAGACTTTTTGTTACTGCTTCAATTTTGGTACTTCTTATTGTTCTGTTCAGGTTTTCTGTCTCATCATGGTTTGATCTTAGTAGGCTGTATGTGTCCAGGAATTTATCTATTTCTTCTAGGTTTTATTGTAGGTGTATAGTTGTTCATAATAGTCTCTAATGATCCTTTTCTTTCTGTGGTGTCAGTATCTCTTTTTTTGTTTGATTTTATTTATTTGGGTCTTCTCTCTATTTTTCTTAGTCTAGCTAACAATTTGTCAATTTTGCTTATCTTTTTTAAAAAAACAGCTTTTTGTTTCATTGATTTTGTATAATTTTTTTATCATGACTTCATTTATTTTTGCTCTGACTTCTATTTTTTTCCTTATACTAATTTTGGGTTTGATTTCTTCTTTCTTTTTTAGTTCCTTAAGGTACATTATTAGGTTGTTTATTTGGAATCATTCTACTTTTTTGATGTAGGCTTTTATTGCTGAAAACTTCCTTGTTAGTACTACTTTTGTTGTATTGTATAGACTTCCTGGTATGTTGTATTTCTGTTTTTATTTGTTTGAAGAAATTTTTAAATGTCTTTCTTAATCTCTTCATTGCCCATTGTTTGCTCATAGGCATGTTGTTTAATTTCCATGTGTTTGTATAGTTTCCAAAGTTCCTTTTGTTATTGATTTCTAGTATTATTCCATTGTGGTCAGAAAAGATACTTGATATGATTTTATGAATTTGCTGAGACTTATTTTGTGGCCTAACATATGGTCTGTCCTGGAGAATGTTCTCTATGCTGATGAGAAGAATGTGTATTCTGCATGAGTTGGATAAAATGTTCTGTACTCAGTTAGGTCCTTTTGGTCTAGAGTATAGTTTAACTCCAATGTTTCTTTATTGATTTTTGGGTTATTGAAGTCTCCTACTATTATTATATTGAAGTTTATCTCTCCCTCTGAATCAATTATATTGTTTGCTTTATATATCTGGGTGCTCTGGTGTTGGGTGCATATATATTTACAACTTTTATATTCTCTTGCTGAATTGACTCCTTTATCATTTTATAGTGAACATATTTGTCTCTTTTTATAGACTTGGACTTGAAATCTGTTTTATCTGGTGTAAGTGTAGCTACTCCTGCTTTTTTTGATTTCCATTTACTTGGAATATCTTTTTCTATCCCTTCACTTTCAATCTATGTATGTTTTTATAGGTGAAATGAGTTTCTTGTAGGCAACGTATTATTGGGTCTATTTTTTTTTTTTATTCATTCAGCCACTTTGTCTCTCTTAACTGGAGAATGTAGTCCATTGACGTTTAATGTTACTATTGATAGATAAGGACTAACTACTGCCATTTTATTACTTGTTTTCTGGTTGTTTTGTAATCCTCTCTCCATTTCTTTACCTGGTTAAATTGTTTTCTCTGGTAGTATGTTTTACTTTGTTGCTATTTATTTTTGTTGTATTTGTTACAGATTTTTGCTGTGTAGTTACCATGAAGCTGACAAAAAACATAGATATAACATGTTATTTTAAAAATATGACCACTTAACTTTGGTCACAAAGAAAAGAAAGAAACAAAGGAAAAACTGAAAAACCCTACATTTTAACTTATTCCCCCCCACATTTCAGTTTTATGTCATCTCAATTTACATCTTTTTGTATTGCCTATTTCTTAGCAGGTTGCTGTAGTTATTATTTTTGATAAATTTATCTTTTAGTCTTGACTATAGAGATATGAGTATATTACACATCATAAATACAGTACTAGAGTATTCTGAATTTGAATGTGTACTTTTACCAGTGCGTTTTAGAGTTTTATAGCTTCAAATGTTTCTTTCCTTCCTCCCTCCCTCCCTTTCTTCCCCCCATTCTTCCTTTCATTTTTTTTTTTTGAGGCTAATCAAGTGAAGCATAATCTGTAAGTGGTTGTGATCAATTAGTTGTAAACATCACTGTTCTCAGACCTGCCCAAATGTTTTCTTTTTACACATTAGTGTTCTTTTCTTTCATATTGAAGAACTCCCATTAGCATTTCTTGTAAGATGGGTCTATAGGTGATGAATTCCCTCAGCTTTTTTTTCCCCCTAGGAAAGACTTGATCTCTCCTTCATGTTTGAAGAAAAGCTTTGTTTGGTGCAGTATTCTTGGTTGACAGTTTTTATTTTTCTTCTCCCTCTCCAGCACTTTGACAGTGTCATCTTACTCCCTCCAACAGGGTATGATTTCTACTGAGAAGTCTGTTGCCATACAAATCACAGCTCCTTTATACGTTGCTTGCTTATTTTCTCTTGCTGCTTTTGGGATGTTCTTTGTCTTTGACCTACAAGAGTTTGATTATTATATGCCATGGAGGGTAGTCCTATTTGGGTTGAATCTGTTTGGTTATTTTTAACCGTTCTGTACTTGGATATTTATATCTTTCTTTAGCTTTGGAGAGTTTTTTGCTAATATTTCTTTCAACAAGCTTTTTTTTACCCCTTGCTCTTTTTCATCTCCTTCTTGACCAGCAGTGAGTCTTACATTCGCTCTTTTGAGGTTATTCTCTATTTCTTGGAGGCATTCTTTGTTCTTTTTCATTCTTTTTTCTCCCCGATTGTATTTTCCTGCAGTCCTTCTTAGAGCTCAGATTCTTTCCTCTGTTTGATCCATTCTGCTTTTGGGAGACTCTAATTAATTTTTTCAGTTCAGCAAATATATTTCTCAGTTCTAGTATATCTGTTTAATTTTTAAAATTTCAATCTCTTTGTTAAATTTCTCTGATGAATTTCTGAATTGTTTTTCTGTGTTATCTTGGAGTTTGCGAAATTTCCTTAGAACTGCTATTTTGGTTCTTTTTATTTCAGCATATTTTGGAGGTACAAATGTTTAGGTTACGTGTGTTGCTTTTCCCCCCTTCCCCCCTTCTCCCCCCAGAGCCAGAGCTTCAAGCATGTCCATCCCCCAGATGGTGCACATCGCATTCATTATGTATGTGTATAACCATCCCCTCCTCCGCCTTCCCATCTGCCTGACGCCCAATAAATGTTATTCCTATATGTCCACTTAGGTGTTGATCAGTGAAACCAATTTGCTGGTGAGTACATGTGGTGCTTGTTTATCCGTTCTTGGAATACTTCGCTTAGTAGAATGGGTTTCAGCTCTATCCAGGAAAATATAAGAGGTGCTATATCACCATTGTTTCTTACAGCTGAATAGTACTCCATGGTATACATATACCACATTTTATTAATCCACTCATGTATTGATGGGCAACTTTGCAATTGTGAATTGTGCTGCTGTAAACATTCGAGTGCAGGTGTCTTTTTTATAGAGTGTCTTTTGTCCTTTTGGGTAGGTGCCCAGTAATGGGATTGCTGGATCAAATGGTAGATCTACTTGTATCGCTTTAAGGTATCCCCATATTGCTTTCCACAGAGGTTGAACTAGTTTGCAATCCCACCAGCAGTGTAGGGGTGTTCCTATCTCTCCACATCCACACCAACATTTATTGTTTCGGGACTTTGTAATTAAGGCCATTCTCACTGGAGATAAGTGATATCTCATTGTGGTTTTGATTTGCATTTCTCTGATGATTAGAGATGTTGAGCATTTTTTCATATGTTTGAGTTCTTGATCTGAGAGTTCACACATTGCTGTCTCATTAGGGTCAGTTACTGGCTCTTTGCTCCATTTGGGGAGATCATGGTTCCCTGTTTGCTGTTGCTTCTTGTGGATGTACGTCTATGACTTCGCATTGAAGGATTAATTATTCGAGTCTTTGTTCTTTGTTTTGGTATTTCTAGGTTGTTTGCTTAGAGGTCCTTTGCAGTTCCTTGTGGGCCCACTTAATCCTATATTACTGCCTATTTTCGCCACTAGATGGCGCCGCAAACCCAGATTTGCCTTGGCTCTCGGAAATATTGGCATATTGCCCCTCCCGGTTAGTGGGGGATCCCTAAAGGCATACCCTGGCTGTATGGGGGGGCCCGCTAGGGGTTCATACCCAGAAGACCCACGGACTGTGCCTCCTGTAATGTGGTGCTGTTGAACAGCCACTCTGAATTGGCATCTCCTTTGAGATAAAGAGCAGGGTTTCCTGGGCTGGGGTTTCTAGTCCAGCTTTCTCTCTTTGTCTCTACCTGCCCTCAGGGGTTTTTCTCCCTGTAGGCACTGGTGATGCTTCCCATGGGTTGAGGCAGGACTGTTTTTCCTGCAAGGGAACCCAAGATGGTGGGAAAACTGGCTGTCCACCGTGATCCCACTTTTTCCAATGTAGAAACTATGAGTCCAGGAGGAATTTTCCACACGTGGTATTTGGCATATTGTGGGAGGAGCATCACAGATAGAGAAGTTTGTTTCTCTTACCATCTGCTTGGCGTTTTTCACTTCTCTGTGGCCCTAGGGAATGTCTCATCCTCAGATTCGAGTTCTGGGATATTGCTGGTAACAATCTTGGCACTGATGTTGTGTTTGGTCTTGTGGGAAAGAGTGATTGCTTCCACTGTGCCATTTTGGTGACATCACTCTCTCTGTTGATTTTAATTTATCAGCAATTATAATTTAAAACAAAACCATTAAATAGATTATGATAATATGACAAAGAAAGAATGATAGCCATAAACCTTCATGCAATGAATGGCATTGTATCAGTATATAAAACTTAAAATGCTAGAAACTAGCTGAAATACACTTGATTAGGGATATTTTTAACATATCTCATTTAATGTTTAACAGATCTAATAGATGAAAAACAAATAAAATCAGAGTGTATTGGAATAGTAACTGAGATTAAACTAATCAAATTTTGTAGTTTACAAAGAAAATTCTCCTTTTTAATAAGTAGGTATTTCAGAAATTTGGCATTAAGAGAAAAGTAAATTAGACTACTTTGACCATATAATGTACCTCAAAAGTAATAATAAAACTTAAATGACAACATTCAGCTATTCCTATGATCTTGATACATCATTTATTTGTTTTTTGTTTTTTTTCCCCTAAGAAAGCATGAGATGAAAAGTATATAGCAGGTACTTGTACTGCCTATTGATATGACCTGTTGTTATATTTAGGTTAAGCCCAGAAGAAAGAGGCATTTATTATTATTATTTTATTCTCTGAAAACAGTGAACAAACCAAGCCTAGTATTTTTAAGTGTTATATGTAACCCTCATCCAAGAAAGCTGTTCTTAGTGAAGCTTAGTACAAACTGATTACCATAGTTGACTGTTTGACAATGTGATTTACATAAATATTTCCTTTCTTGTAGATTATTATAACATAAAAATAAACAAAGTTAGTTTTGCCTGAGATTACTTTTCTAATAAAGTTGTGAACCATTCTGTTCTCCAGCTTGGAGACAAGTTATCATGTTATGGCATTGTTGTCACCAAATGATACTCTTGTTCCTGCTCAGTGCCCTTTGAGCACTGGCTGGGTAACTCAAATTAAGGTATAAAAAACTAAGCACTATAAATCATAGTCATTGTTTGAAAATAATGGGGGAGTATGTTTTAAAGTAGATTATAGCTTTATTTACATCATTTTGATGGTTACAATTTTTCAGTTTATATGCTTTTCAAACTTTTCTAATCTTAGTTACCATAGTTGAATTTCATGTAATAAAAACTTACTATAGGTAGGTTTAACAAAAAGTCTTTGTTTTTCTAAGGATGGATGTGGACAGTTTCCCTATGATGCAAACATTCAGATACACTGGGTATCGTTTCTGGATGGGCGCCAGAGAGTGTTGCTTTTCACCGATGATGTTGCCTTGGTTTCCAAAGCACTGCAGGCAGAAGAAATGGAACAGGCCGATCATGAAATAACCTTGTCTCTCCACAGTCTTGGGCTTTCACTGGTTAACAATGAGATCAAACAGGAAGTTTCATATATTGGGATAACCAGGTATGTAAGAAGAAAAATAGGCATCAGAAACCTTTAAAGGGCATTGAGCTCATAATATCCAATTTGATGAGAGTAAACTGATACCTGATCTGAATTTCATGTGCTGTACATTCATTCAGTAAAACATACAGGATAATTGTGTGAACTGCTAGTTAAAAAGCTTGAAGGATAGAAAGATGACTAAGATACTGTCTTGCCTTCACAATACTTGTTGTTGGTTGGTGGAGGAAAAAATGGTTTGCTTCTTTCTTTGTTTGAATGTGTTTTTTAAAATGATTTATAAAAACACTGAAAAATTTTATTTGGTTTTTTAAATGACGCTTAATTTGGTAGAAGACTCATTCTTTTTTTGGAGGCTGATGGGTGGAAAGGTTAACATGATACCAAATATAAACAGCATAGGATCTATCAATAATCATGTGTTCAGGGAATTAAAAGCAAATTAAGGAGAAAATGAAGTAAATAAAAAGATAGTGTATGCACTTCTCTTTGTACAGCACCTGACAAGTTAGAGGTTCTATAAATGGCATCATACATGCCATTAGTATAATATTAATATATTTATGTGTATGTAAGGTAGCATATTGTGTTGGTTATACAGTTCAGTATTATATAGTATTTTTAACTAAATGTGAAAATTATTTTTAGTCATATAGATATAATTTTCTCTTTTGTTCTTTGATATAACTTCTTTTTAATATTACAGATGCTATTTTGTTAGGTTGGTCTTTATTTATAAGGATATTTAAAAAATTCATCTAAAAGAACTTGATTGCCTTTTTTCTCACATGGTGTACATTCAATAATATCTAGGTTTTAAAAGAAATAATAAGCTAGTTACATAATTTTTTAAGACTTTTTTTTAAAGCAGCTTTTAGGTCTAGAGAAAAATTGAGTATAAAATATGGAGTTGCCATATACACACAACCCTGTTTGCCCTATTATTAACATCTTGCAGTGGTGTGTGGTACATTTGTTACTATTGATGAGCTAATACTGATACTACATTACTATTATCTAAAGTCTGTAGTTTGTATTAAAGTCTATTCTTTGTTCTGTACATTCTGTGAATTTTGAAAAATGTGTAGTAACATATGTTCACCATTACAGTGTTAAATATAGTAGTTTCACTACCCTGAAAGGTCTCCTGTCTTCCTCTTGTTAATCTCTCCCTCCTACCCGCAAATCCCTGGAAACTACTGATCTTTTTACTATATCCAAAGTTTAACCTTTTTCAGAATTTCATATAGTTGGAATCATATAATATGTTGCCTTTTCAAATTATCTGTTCAACTATTGAAGGACACTTTGGTTGCTTCCATATTTTGGCAAGTAATAATGCTGCTGTAAACATTTGTGTTAAGGTTTTTGCATAGGCATAAAATTTCACCTCTTGCAATTAAATATCAAGGAGTGTGATTGCTGGTCATGTGATAAAAGTGTGTTTAGTTTTTAAGACCAAATTGTCTTCCAAAGTAGCTATACCATTTTGCGTTCTCATTAGCAGTAAATGAGAGTTGTTCCACATCCTTGTCAACATTTGTTGTTGTCAGTGGTTTGGATTTTAGCCATTGTAAAAGTATGTAGTGGTAACTCAGTGTTGTTTTAATTTGTAGTTCCCTGATGACATATATTGGCGAGCATCTTTTAATATGCTTATTTGCCATTTGTATATTTTCTTTGATGAGCTCCCTGTTCAGATCTTTTGCCCAGTTTTTAATTGGGCTGTTTTCTTATTGTTGAGTTTTAGGAATTCTTTGTTTATGTTGGATACCATTTTTTTTTTATCATGTATGTGTTTTGCAAATATTTTCTCCCAGTCTGTGGCTTGTCTTTTAATTCTCATAAACAGTGCCTTTCATAGAGCAGAAGTTTTAAATTTTAATGGATTACAACTTATCCATTTTTTCTTTCATCAGTTGTGTTTTAGTGTTGTATCTGAAAGTCATCACTATACTCAAAGTCACCTTTGAACATTTTTTCCTGTTATCTTCTTGGAGTTTTATAATTTTGTGTGTTACATTTAATTCTAATTCAATTTGAGTTAATTTTTTTAAAAGTTGTAAGCTCTCTGTCTAGATTCATTTTTGTTGCATGTGGATGTCCAATTGTTCCAACACTACTTGTTGAAAAGATTTTTCGTTCTCCATTGAATTGCCTTTGAATTTTTCCAAAGATCAGGTAACTGTATTTCTTTGAGTCTATTTCTGGGTGTTCTATTCTGTTCAATTGATTTGTCTGTTTTTTTAACAATACCACACTGTCTTCATTACCATAGTTTTATAGTAAATCTTGAAGTTGTATAGTATCAATCTTCCATCTTTACTCTCTCTTTCAATACTGTATTGGCTCTTTTGGGTTTTTTGCCTTTCCATATAAACTTAGAATCAGTTTGGTAGTATTCACAAAATAATTTGCTGGCATTTTGATTGGAATTGCATTGAATCTATAGATCAACTTGGAAAGAACTAACATCTTGAAAATATTGAGTCTTCATATCCATGTACATGTAATATCTCTTTAGATCTTTGATTTCTTTCATCAGATTTTCATAATTTTCCTCATATAGATATGTACATATTTTTAAAATTTTTGTTTATACCTAAATATTTAATTTCTTTGGTGCTAATATAGATGATACTATGTTTTTATTTCAAATTCCAATTGTTTATTGCTGGTGTATAAGAAAGTAATTGACTTGTATCTTGCAATTTTGTTATAGTTGCTTATTAGTCACAGTAGTTTTTTTTTGGTTCTTGTCGATTTGGGGATTTTCTATGTAGACAGTGTCATCTGTGAGTAAAGACACTATTTCTTCCTTCCTAAATTTATTTTCTTGTCTTATTGCATTATTTAGGACTTCCAGTATAGTGTTGAATGGGAGTGGTGAGAATGGACATACTTGCCTTATTCCTGATCGTAGTGGGAAAACGCCTAGTTTCGCACCGTGAAGTATGATGTTAGCTGTAGGTTTTTTGTAGATGCTCTTTATCAAGTTGAGGAGGTTCCCCTCTATTTCTAGTTTGCTCAGAGTTTTTATCATGAGTAGGTGTTAGATTTATATATTTTATAGTAGATATTTTATTCACTACTTTCATTGTCTGGTAACCCCTAAACACATATATTGAGGACATTGTTAACACTGTCATTGACTAATATCAATAAGGTATATAAATTAAGATATTATAGATGTATATTTTATCATTATGAAAGCAGTATTCTCTGATTCAAATGTCAGCAAAGTATGGCCTGTGAGTCAAATCTAGCCTACTGTCTGTTTTTGTACAGCTTTTGATCTATGAATGATGTTTGACATTTTTACAGAGTTGAAAAAAATCCAAAGAAGAATATTTTGTAACACGTTGAAGTTATGAAATTTAAAGTTTGTTGCCCATAAATAAAGTTTTAGTGAAACACAGCTGTTTTTATTCTTTTACATGTCTGTAGCTACTTTTGTACTGCTATTCAGTACACTACAATCACAGCGAGTGTTTGAGTGTCAAACATGACACACATGTCAAAACAAGAAGAAATGTGGACTTTGCCTTTTTAGGACATAATGGAATGTGGATTATCTTCTTATCAAATTTATGGCAAAGCATTATTATGTAATCAAACTAAAGTCAATGTTTATAAACTGTTATCACATTTCTAAAGCACAGGAAAGCAAAGCCCAGAAAATTTAAGGCACAATATCTCATCACAGCAGAATTTCTTTACAAAAATATAAAACAATAATGTGGCTGTGTTTCGGGAGAATCCTGGGACAGTGTAGAAAAACCAGCCCCCAAACTGAGAGGGAGCTGAAAGACCAAAGAATACCCAGACAAGTCCAGCTTGTCAGTTAGATGAGTTTATTAGAGATTACTTACAAGGGCACTTGCTCCTGGGTGGCACAGGAATTTATTCCATAGGAGCTTGCGTGCATACAGAAATTCACATCTGCCCACCTGTGGTGTTGCCTTAAATCCCTTCCCAGTGAGTAATGCAGAGCTTTTACATTGTGTCATCGCTTGTTCACAGTGAAACAAATCACACATAAGCGGTACCATCATCATGCTATCATTGCAACCCATGTAATGTTAATGATATTACAATTTTCCATTAGGCAGGGATTTTAACATTACAATTAGCTAAAGGGTACTGTAGGACAACCAAAACAGCTCAGGGCCATTTGAGCCAACTGTTTCAGGACAAGAAAGTGCTGGACATTTTTTTTGATCCCAGTAATTGTCTTGGTACCTGCCTAGTCTACTTTGTGACAATTTTGCTGAGCACTCCAGGCTAGCACACTATGTGGTGGGGAACCTGCATTTTTCCCTCAGGGTGCAAACGAAGTTAAGTTTCTGAGTGACTCATTTGTGAGCCAAGCAAGAAAAGCCTTTTAATTGAATCATTTCTGATTTCAGCAGCTAAAGAAATGTGTCTTGAGAAAATGAACTTGTTTAAAGCTATTAGCCTTCCAGTGAGAACAGTTGCTTAAAGAATTGAAGACATTCAGAGCAACATCAATAGTCAATTAAAAAAACAAGGCAAATGATGTTGAGTGGTTTTCCTTGGCTCTTGGTGAGTCAACAGATGTTACCAGTCATATATTTGTGGAGTCAGTGCTGAGTTTGAAGTGACTGAAAAGTTAGCCTCTATGAGTCTGCCTAGAACAAACACGGGTGAGAGTATTTTCAAACACGTTGAAGAAATAATACGTTAGTATAAGCTGAAGTGGAATCTTCTAAGATACATTACAACTGATTGTGGTAAAAATATGTGTGGAGCAGAAAAAGACTTAGTTGGACAAATTTACAAAGCTTGTGAAAATGTAAAGCATTGAAAGCACTTGTCAGTAGGTACTTAGTGGAAAATACTAGATAGAATCCACCATGTGTTATCAAACCATTAGCATCAAACACTGAATTTTATTCAGTCTTATGGACTGTGAATCATCATTTTTGTGAATTTTTTCAGAAGTAGAAGCTGAATGTCCTGATTGGTGTTACTACACAGGAGTTTGATGACTTAGCAGCGATAGCTTTTTATTATACTCTTTTTGAGTTCAAAGCCAAGGTTAAAATTTTTCTGAACAAAAAGGGCCACCTTCAACCACTGTTATTGAATAGTGAATGGGTTTGGAAATTAGCTTTTGCCACAGAATTGATACTGTTTCTTAATGAATCTCAATCTAAAATTGAAAGGCAAACAGTACATACATGTACAACTTATACTATAGTAAAGCCATTTCAAAGACAACTAATGTTTGAATCACAAGTAATAGTAAGCTGTTTTATACATTTCGTGTGTTGGCCAAAGTTAAAACAGGAAGCAAGATCTCCACTCACATACATATTTTGAGAGGGTATTCATGACCTGCAACTTCAGTTCCAGCAACATTTTTCCCAGGCCAATGCAAAGCCAAATTTCCACCTTTCAAAATCCATTTGGGCAGTTGAGGAGCTTCCACCTGACTTTCAGTCGGAAATGATTGGTCTGCAATGTATTGATATGCTGAAAGGCAATATCAAGAGAAGAATTTAATAGAATTTTGTAAGTGCCTTCCAAAGAAGTAAATAAATGCCTTCCAAGTGACATATATACTCAATTAAAATAATGTATTCTCATAGATCAGTATCAGTGTTTGGCATTACCTGTATGAAAGGACATTTTTAAAGATGTTCGTTACAGAACAGCATTAACAGGTTAAGGTTTGAAATTGATTTTGATAACAAGTAGCAGTAATTAGGTCAAATGTCACTTGCTCGGAAGAAGTTTAGTTTTCTCATAAATAGACTTGTGTTTTTAAAAATTGCATTCAAGTATTATTTTATATTTTACATTTTATCAGTTAAAAAATTTATGGAAGATTCTTTTTCTTTCTGCTGAGTACCTGCATAATAACCTCAATTTTGTCTCAGCTCACAAAGCCTTTAAAACATTTATTATAGGGCCCTTTGCAGAAAAAGTTTGCCAATTCTTTAATTAATTGATGTCAATGTGTGATAAAAAAATATTTTCTTCCCTGTCCCGTCTTTATGTAATTTTGCAGCACAGATAATAATTTGTTATTTTAAAAAATCGCTTGTTATCAATATAATTTTTATAGAAGGTTGATAGTTACAATAATCTGGAGTTGAATAAAAGTTCCACAAACCTCAGTATGTATTCCTGACTTAATTTTCTTTGTGAATTATTTCAGTTCTGGTGTTGTTTGGGAGATGAAGCCAAAACAGAAATGGAAACCGTTTAGTCAAAAGCAGATAATCTTATTGGAACAATCCTATCAGAAATACCAAGTTTCAAGAGACCATGGCTGGATTAAGCTAGACAGTAATTTTGAGGTATATAAAAATTTTTTTGTTTTGATTTTTATATGTGTATTTTGTTGTGGTGGTGGTAGTAAGTAAAATTGTAATGCCCAAGACGTGTGGAGAAACTAATAATATATTAGCATATCTTCAGTTAAAACATCGTTATTAAATCATATTCCATGAAATAGGACTTAAGCCTATTTTTCTTCTGTATTTTTGTAATTTGTTCTATTTAAAAATCAGTTTCATGGAATTTGTTTTGTTTTCAGTACGATTATAGAGAAGTTAAGATTGGTTATTAAAACTTTTTCTCTTATGATTTGAATGATACTAATATATATGACTAAATAAATACAGTTTATTGATGCAAAACATACAAAAACCTGCTCAATTCAATTCATTAAATATGAATGATTGTTGGACATGAGTAAGCGTCCACAAATAAAGATGTGCCCTACGTGAGCTCCTACACAGTGAAAACTACAAGTCACTCACCTTTGCTTTAAGAAGACTGCGGAAGCTTGACTGCAGTTTCCAGCTTGTGGTGGTTTAATCATGCGGTTTGCTTGCTCTTTGTCTTTGGTGTCTGATGGTTCTGTTTGCACGGTCACCAGTTATGTTCCCTACCTACCCCCGTCACCATTAGCTGTACTTAAATGGAAGAAAATGGTATCATTAGTGTCACACATAAACAAGCTATTAACTATTCATTGTTAAACAAAGTTTAAGAACCGTCTGGAATTATCCTTTACTATTGAATTTTTTTTACATAAAGCATGTTTTTTTTTCAGAACAATTTCTGTGATTAAAAACTTTCACAACTGTTTTCTTGTTTTTCTAATAACTTTGTTAGAAAAGTTATGCTTCTACTTCAAATATTTCAACTGTAGATCACCTTGAGAGAGATCTTTTGGTGAAAAAGAGATAAAGATAATTTTTTCTTTTAATTTGATAAATAAACAGATATTTAAAATGGAATAGCTACTGTGCTAATACCAGCTCATCACAAAACCACGTGCTTTTTCTTCCAGGTCAATTTTGATAAAGTTCCAATGGAAATGCGCCTCCCTGTTCGGTGCCCTATAAAAAGAGATTTTTTATCAGGGATTCAGATTGAGTTTAAGCAGTCTCGTCACCAGAGAAGTTTAAGGGCCAGGTTGTACTGGCTTCAGGTAACATCGTCATCCTCAATTAAATAGCTATTTCTCATCACTGTGGGAATCTTGGGAATGAAATTTCTTATTGTAATTGATTTCTTTTTGTTTGGATGTTTTTTCCCCCTTCTCCCACATATGCTGTGGATTCAACATCTTACTTACAGTCTAAGTCCAAAGACCTTGTGACTATTGAGGCTATTTAATTTGATCAGTTGGCATGCAAAAGTGTTTTTTTGCACTGAGATTATATTATTGTTAAATGTTTCTTTGAATCTGTTGTGGGGTACCCAAATAAGAGTTTCTATTGTCATTCTGCATGGCAAAGAGCAGAGCTTTCTTACTGGCAGTTCTTTTCGGATGCTTGTTTGCTCCTCTAGGCCTCTTTGCCTTCCTTCCTTTTAACTATTAAATACTAATTAGAACATTTTTATTCTTTTTCTACCTGTCCTCTTGTTTCATAGTCTCTACTTACATATTTAAACCATAGACGATTGAAATCTCACATGATCCACAGGTCCAAATATTTCTGTTACTGGTACACATCCTGTACAGTGTTAATGCAGTGATGATGAGGCTATTTATATATTCCTTTATTTAAAGGCTTGTCCTTGCTGAGGTCTGTAAGAAGTTTTACAGATTTAAAATGAAACTTCTAATTGTGCTATGTATACATGCAGATACTTAATTATGAAATTAATGGCGTTTCCTATAACATTGTCTTTGAAACTAAAAATTTTAAATCTAATTTATTTTAAATCCTGCTAAGTTGGTCTTCTTTTCTTTCAGATTGATAATCAGTTACCAGGTGCAATGTTCCCTGTTGTATTTCATCCCGTTGCCCCTCCAAAATCTATTGCTTTGGATTCAGGTAAATAAACAGCATTAGGTTGAAATATAAGTATACCGTATTTATAAATGTTTTAAATGGCATTGGTTTAACCTAGTATAAAGCATGTTTTTTTCCTTGTGCTCCTTCTTTCTCTTAGAGCCCAAACCTTTTATAGACGTGAGCGTCATCACAAGATTTAATGAGTACAGTAAAGTCTTACAGTTTAAGTAAGTAAAGATTCCCCGTTTGTCTAAAGGAATTTAAAATGATAATCTACCTTGAAAATAAATTTTGCTCTTTTGGAAAGTGACTCTTACATAAAAATTATCTTCCATCTGAACGTATTAATCCACTTTTGCTCGAATAATCTTTTATGCTTCAACTTATTTTAATAATAGTCTGTACATATTTTAATGTGTAGAATTCCTTTAGCCATCTTCTACCCTTTGTAACCCCAATTAGAATATAAAATAGTACAAAAATGTACTATTTTACATAAAATAGTAAAATTTTTAGTATAAAATGATACATGTATTTGTGTTCTTTAATACAATTGCTGTGAACTTTAAAAAATGGATAATACATGCTATGTCATCTAGTTGTATTTGTCTCTTTTATGGCCTGATAAATGTGGCCGTTTGGGACTTTAACAGTAAGTGTTAATGCATCAGTATTGCCTTGAGTGAAGCTTTCACTATAGTGAAAAAGTCTAAGTAGGCTTTGATCTTATTAACATAATTTTAAAGAGATGAAGGAATGAGATCTTAACTATGGCTTTTGACTAAAATCAGTTATAACATTAAAAATTACAAGGTTTAATAAAAATCCTTTTCCATTTTTAAAAACAAATTTTCCTTAGGTATTTTATGGTCCTCATTCAGGAAATGGCCTTAAAAGTTGATCAGGGGTTTCTAGGAGCCATCGTAGCGCTGTTTACCCCAACAACTGACCCTGAAGCCGAAAGAAGACGGGTAACAATTTTTATTTCTTTGGAAAAATACAAAAATTTAAACGAATTTTAATCAGCCTTTTTTGAACAAAATCTAATGGTAGTAGAGAAAAAAGCTAAAGGAGAAATTCTTGATTTTTTTTCAGACAAAGTTAATCCAGAAAGATATTGATGCTTTAAACACAGAATTAATGGAGACTTCGATGACTGATATGTCAATTCTCAGTTTCTTCGAGCATTTCCATATTTCTCCTGTTAAGGTGTGTGGTAATTATTATTTTGAAAATTTAGTGGAATTGTTGTAGAACTGTTAAAGGATCTGTGTACAAATGTTTATTACATTACATATTTGGTGAGAATTTTGTTTGATTAATCGAAATAATTAAGACAAATTCTCTGTAACATATGTACAGCCTTAATTCCCACAGAGAAACCACCAGAGCATGTTCCCTAGTCTTGAATTAATAACCCCTTTATTCAAAGAAGAAGCTGACAAAAGCATTTCTTAATTAAGCATAGAAGTGCTTGCCAACGTTTAATGTTTTGGTTGCACTTTGTAAGTGCTATCACCGCCTAAACAGAAAGCTATAATGGAGGCCCAAACCAGAATGTGAAAACGCTGAAGTAGGTATTATACTGTTGATGTGGTGTTTTTCCCCCTTCCAAAATTTGATTGTAACTAAGGGAGTGGAAAATTGGATACCTTTCACTTGCCTGATTTTGTGCTTTATGAATCCATTTCCTTTTCCCCTTTTGTTGTTCTTTTTAGCTTTTATTGAGAAAGGTGACTGCCTAGTAAATTCACAAATGCTGTCAACCATAATGCTCTAAACTTGTGTAATGGGCCAGATTTACAATTAAGCAACTCTTTAAGATATTGATGATCTTTTACATTCTCAAAAACTGTTTACAGAACATTATTTTCAATTGCATTCACCAGTCCATTCAGCTAAATGAATGAATTTATAAAATGGAGTTATTATTTTTAATTAATGTATTAGTTTTATGACATCAGACATATTGATAGTGTCAGGTTTAAAATTGATAATGTTTTATGTGATAGGCTATACACAACTTCTTTCTCATTATTAAGTGAAAATCAGTTGTTTATGGGATTGAAGAATACCTTCAACAAATATTTGCTGACCATTTTCAAAGTTTCTGTGGAGGTATAATATGATTTCATGGAATTTATAATCTAGGGAGGTATTAAAGTGTGATAATTTACTTACCCATGTTCTTAGGCACACTGGAATTTGTGCCATGAAGTTTAATGATGAAGAATATGAACCACAATTACTGTCTTAATCCGTGGTGACTTTGCCCTACAGAAAGGCTGGATCTCTGTCCAGCTGTGCTTAGCTTTCCTGGATCCCAACACTCCCTAACTCTGCACTTGGGCAGAAGTTCACATCAAAGGAAAAACCAACAGCCAGGCTTTCCTGGCCTTGCCCCAAGTCCACTTTACTTGAGCTTTGTATTGATTAGGTAATATGTGGAATGACGAAATGGGAAGGAAGAGTCATCTGCTTTATTTATACATGTTGAATTACCTTTTGCTTTTGTCTACTTGCACTATTGTACTAATCAGAAGCTAAATGAGAATGTGAAAATCTCATGTTTACTGAGTTGGAGGGTCCATGGAAACTGAAAACCCTATTTTTTTAAAAAAAATTTATTTGGAAACGTAATTATTGTTGCCTTACTTGTCATGTTATTATTGTCATTATGATTATCACATAATTTTTATTGTTATTTGTTGCCATAAGTAATTTACTTAATTGGATGAAAATAAATTATTATTCATTATTTTGACTGGTAGACTACTTGTGTGCCAGTTGACTTGTTTTTCTTCTAAAAGCAATTATGCCATTTTTGTAAAATGTGTTGGTCTCCTCCATATGAACACAATGGTACTTATACTCTTTGAATAAAATTAGAGCTCTGTTTTTGGAACAGAATAATTTGGATTTTATCAAAAAGTAAAGAGAATCAAATGTAAGTGGGTTCTGTATAATGTATAGAGTGACAAATAATAGCTTTCACTAGGACTCTAATTGAAAGATACTTTTTTTGTATCTGGAAGACCTGGTTCCTCTGTATGCAGTTCTTTTGTTTTTAGCTTTCGTTTATTGAACGTTATTTTTCTTTTAGTTGCATTTAAGTCTTTCTTTGGGTTCTGGAGGTGAAGAATCAGGCAAAGAAAAAGAGGAAATGATTGCAATTCATTCTGCCAACCTGCTGTTGAAAAGCATAGGTGCTACTCTGACTGACGTGGATGACCTTATATTCAAGTAAGACTTCTGTTAGAGTGCACTGGGAAGCAGGTGTGCCAAGGTCATGTTTCTGGATGTTAATTCTCTCCATTTGTGCAATGTTAGCTTAGAAAAATGATAACTCTTACTACTCATACTTGAAGAGTTTGGCTCATTTCTAATTATACTCTTTAGATGTGCTTATTTTATTCAGAATGATAAGGTAGAGAGTCATATTTTCTTTTGGTACTCATATGTACATGAATATAGAATAAAATTGAATATATGTTATAAATTGATCATGTTTTAAAACCGACCTACATTTATAAATATATAGCAATGGGGTGAGATTTCAGTATAATTATATGGTAAAGTATAGATAATAAGAAAAACTTGCAACATTTAATAGGAGAATATGTGTCTATGCCAGATATATATAAATTAAATATTAATAAATGTTTATTGAGTTGAATTTTTAACAGTGGTATTGGAAAAAGTAGTTTCATGGGAGGGAAAAAAAACTCATTTAGGCCGGGCGCGGTGGCTCACGCCTGTAATCCTAGCACTCTGGGAGGCCGAGGCGGGTGGATTGCTCAAGGTCAGGAGTTCGAGGCCAGCCTGAGCTAGAGCAAGACCCCGTCTCTACTAATAATAGAAAGAAATTAATTG
>CAUYRT010100710.1:0-22940 GCA_963574885.1 Lepilemur ruficaudatus | reverse complement strand
TTAACATTTCTTTAACTCATCAGAAAGCTGGAGGTCATAAGGCAACCAAGACAATTGAACACCAGAATGTGACAAGTTCCCAGGAGAAAAGGCAGAAACCTAAACTGTTTTTCCTAACACAGCATGAGAGGAAGCAGTGGCAACTGCATAGAAGCAACTAGGAAGAAAACTAAATTTTAAAAATGCAGTGTAGTTAGCATATCAGTTTAAAATATAACCTGGGAGTACTACACAAAAGAAGAATTCCATACTCACTACAAGCTCTTCCTCATGGTCCAGCACCATTTTCTGACTTAAAGGACTGGTGGTGGGGCAGAGGACCAGAGAGAGCCACCTCAGTGATAAGGAGAGAAGGATGTGCAATCAGCTGCCACTGAGAAAAGACATGAAACTCTACCAAAACCCTAGTCTTACATAAAGTAAATGTTTTAAGCCACTGTGGGAGGAGAAGCAAACTGTCTCAACCCCAGGACCATGGGGTGAGCATTAATAGCAAAACCTATTGTTGAGGCATGGGTGGATAATGCTCCTTCCCATCCCCAAGAACCACACAAAGACCCACTACTATCGATACCACTGGAAAAGTAGAAGCAAAATGGACAGAAGAGACAAAATAATCCGTAGAACTAGCACAGAGATGGTCTAGATGTAGATCCTTTCAGATAGGAAGTACAAAATAACTAGTGATTAATATGTTAAAGGATCTAGTAAAGAAGGTATACAGTATCCATGAACAGATGGAGAATTAGGGGAATGAAAACAAAAAAGGGAAAGGGAAAAGAAAGTGCTAGAAGTAAAAATCACAATATAAGTTATGAAGAATTCCTTTAGCAGGATTGTTAAATGACTGAATATGACTGAGGGAAAAACAGTAAACTTGAATATATGTTAAAAGAAATTATCTAAACTGAAATACAAAGAGAAATGTCGCGCCCTAGACTGCCAGCAATCAGGACGCAACAGCTTTGGAGTTCTTCCACCAGTGGTTTATTGGCACAGCTTCACATCTACGACTTATACATGGCGAGAGACGCCGAACGGGAAGTGAGCTCCACTTAAGTACCCTCAGCCAGGACCTCCCCCAGGATGTGTTCTCTAGTGATAGGCAGGACGGAGAGAGCAATTGTGCACGCGCTGGGCACAGCTGCCTCCCAAGCGGGATCCCTGTGCTGCCGGCTCCCCACAGGGTTTATCTGTCATTTGTTGAAATTTAATTACTTCTTATACATATATTCCATGAGCAAATGTATTCTGCTAAGTTTTGAAAGTTGTCTAGATTGTAGGTGATCCATTTTTCTATAAAAGGCACATAATTTTCCATTATTATCTAAGATACAGTAAGAGTTCATGCAGCTTTGGAGCAGAAAATTTCTCACACAACCATTACTTTGATGCATTTTCTAAGGCACTTACTATATAATTGAAATATATTTAAAGATATAGTGGCTATATCACAAATCACACGTTTGACTTTAATCACCTACTACCTTGGGATTTATATAAGAAAATACATTTAATCTCAGTAACTTCTTTCTAGAAACTAATACAGGTTTTTATATGCCTTATGTCAATCTCATAATCCATAGATACATTTAGTGCACTAAAATTCCATTCTTATTCCAAATTTATTTTGTAATGCTACTTATGAGAAACAATTATATGGGCTGTGATGTTTCAAACTGAGATCTACTCATCCACATATAAGGCTCAAACTAATGAAAGACATACACAGGGAGTATGTTTGACCCTTAAGGAAAGATAACCCTGTGAAGTGTCTCAGGCTTGGGAACCAACAAGTTTCTTTCTGACAGTTCCAGATAAACTTAAGCAACTACCATCTCCCAACTTGCCAATAGTATATCAGTAAACAGGTATTCCCACCTCACTTGAGGTTCCTCTTGTTAGAGAAAAAAAATCCTTTCACATATTATCAGTCTGCATTTATTTTGCTTGCTATCTATGAAGTACATCATTATCTTTTCATCCATACTATAATATTTGCCTAATTTGGTACCAGGCCTAATGTTTCCCTACCCCTTAGTAGTTCTGGAATAAGGGTATGCTTTCCACCCCATGGAATTGTCTGATTACACATGCCAAACATCAGGGATGATTAGTTACTACAGCATGTAGCCAAAAATCCATGATATAGATATTTTTATGACATAAGTTAACTCTGTCTATACAGTGTCCTGAATCACTGAAAAAGCTGCTATCTTCCTGCTATAGATATACTGGTGATTTCCCTTCAAGGAAGGGCTGTACCCTCAAATGACCACTGTTACCGAACCACAGTGAGTGCTCCATGGTGATTGACTAAAAGCATCTCAGTAAGAGTCAACACATCCCTGAATCACTCCCACTAATTTCATGTGAGTATCAGGTATCTTTGTATCTCCCATAGGTTTTCGTATAGAGTTAATTCCAAGAAAATAACCATCCCTGTCAGTGTTACTGAAGCACTGCATGATATCTGCTTTGGGTTCATAGCTTGCAGAGTCCCAAATTTCCTTCTGCTGTGGCAGCCAACCCAAATTCCCAAACAGTAAAACATATACAATGTTATTTTTTGATTAGACTTTCAAATGAGGTCAATCTCAAAAGTTTGGCCAATACAGCTAGTGTTTTTGAGGGGAAAAATAAATTCCAGTGAGTCTTGAAACCCCTCTCCCAATTCCTCTCAGGTAACCTCTAAGGCTTGGATCAGAATGGGTACAATGTACATTATCTGGGTGACGGTTACACTAACAGCCTCAGACTTCAGAATTACACATTATATCCATGCAACAAACTTGCAAACTTGTACCCCATAAATTTATACAAACAAACAAAAAGGAAATGGTTGTTATAGAACACCCAATAACTGAAATTGTCTGAGGGTGCTTGGTGGGAATGACAGATGATAGGAAAGATTAGAATTAATAGTATATTTCCTGCATTAGCATGCACAATACAGCTGGCCTTTCTGGTCTAGTGAGCATTTTTTTCAATCCCAGACAGGCTAAGTGTTCTACATAACTTGCTGATGATTACTAACCTTGGAAGGAAATAGCACTAAATCGTCCCCTTCACTGTTACCCATTAAATGTCTGCACAGGTGCATCTAGCAATAAAGTGGATGTATGTCCTATCTTCCTTATCATTCACTCAGTGGTGCACTGGGTCATCGAGTTTATGTGACCAGTGTACAGTAGACTCCACAAGAAAGAGGAGCTCTAAATGTCCTCTTTCTAAGGATTTTATCCACTTCAAATGAAGGTATGTTTGTTCTTCATTAACATCTTAACCATTAAAGGAGCACATTATCTATAGTGCACCCAGACTCAATTTTAAGGTCCTAATAAGCAATTGTGAACTATACATCAAATTCTAAGAAGTATACTTGCAAATAATAGAGGCCTTCTGCAGTCCAGGGGCTTCTAGCAGTACTAGACAAGGTCTGATGCACTATTCCTTCAGCTTCTATGAGAAAAGGGGAGCCTGTGATTCCCATCCATATTGCAAAGTGACTAGAAAACATGAATAGGGCTAGGATGTATCTTCAAAGTCACAAGCTATGAAAAACCTGTGCTACATATATAGGGAGCTTGGGGTCTGGATAAGATATTGTGCTTAACTGGAAAAACTAAAAGATGTTTAATCAAGTAGATGAATTAAAATTTTGGTGGACATATCTGTATTTTAGAGGACTAAACAGCTGCTTCTATTAGGTACCCATGCTTGAGAATAAGTAAGGGTAATATATCCATGCTTGGTCTAGTAGATAAAAAGAATTTTGTTTTCTTATTCACCTGGAGAGTCTTTATTGATCTCTTCATTAAATTCTGCCTCCAAGCATGGAAGGACAAATAAAATAGAAAAAACGTATTCTCCATCAAAATTTGGCATCTACACACAGTAAATGAGGGATCAAAATAATGATTCAGATTATTTAAGTAATAGATATCATAGGAATTGTTGACAGTTATAAAATGGTATTATAGTATAGTAGTTAGGGTTTTATTCTACTTCCAAGGGGCTTACATTTATTGTAACAGATAAAATGTAAGAAAAATATTTTCTCAACTTCTATTAAAATTAAGCCTCATCTTTGCTGCCTCTGTTACTTTTTTATTAAAATAGTACTCTAACTCAAGTAGCTGAGTAAAAGTAACAAAATATCTCTATCATTTTTTGATAAATCTTTTTTAAAGGCATAAATCCCATTGCTTTTCTCATTATGATGTATGTACTTATTTTCAAAAATAAGTTAAGAAAATACATAAGAATATAAGGATAAAATAAATAGTCACTAAATCACTTCATCTAGAGTAAATAATTGCAGCCATTAGAAAATCCTTCAATATTTCCTATATGTGCAAAGAAATATATTAACAACATCTCATTAATTTAGAAAAGAATTTAAATAGCCTTTAGCCTGGTCACTATAAAGTAGCAGACATTAGACTAATTGTACTGCCAAAATCATTATTATGGATGAACAATTTAATAACTGTTAATGTAACTTAATCTGTATTCCAAATATTTCCAAAAGAGAAGTCAAGACACAAGAAAGAAGGAAGGGGGAAAAAAATAAGGAAGTGACGATATCCTACCCACAGATGACTTTATTGATGACCTCCTCCAAATATGAAATGGAGAAATAATATCAATGTTACAAAAATTTATTTAAAAAAACTAAAAATGGGGGACCAATTTTCAATTCATTTTGTATGGCCAGCACAAATCTGATGGCCAAAGACCTAAGAAAGTAAAATTATGGCCAAATTTGCTCATAAATATCTATATATAGTGACATACAAACATGATAAAAACTAATACCAAATGTGATTTATTTCAAGAATGCAAGGTTGGTTTTACATTTGGCAATCAGTGAAAAAAAAATCACTGTCATATTAATAGAGGCATAAAGTTTATTGATACATTTTAACACTCACTTACTTATAAACAAAACAACACACACAAAAACTCCCAACTTTTAGCTTATTTAGAATAGAAAAGAACATCTACAATCTGAGGAAATTATTAAAAAGCCTACAACTAACATCATACTTAATGAAAAAATTATTGAATGCTTTTCTTCTACCTTGGGAAAAAAACAAAGATTTCTACTATTATTGTTCTATTCAACATTTCACTAGAGGTATTACCTAGTGCAATAAAAAGAGAAAGAAAAAAAAGATCAAGACATACAAAAATTGAAAGGGAAAAAGTGGTGAAATTATTTTCAGAATGTCATTATTACTTAAAAATTCTAGAAGATCAATCGAAATTTAGAATTAATAAGTGAATTCAGTAAAGTCAATGCACACAAAATTGATATGTGAAAAATTGTATCTCCATATACTAACAAATAAGCAAACTGTAAATTATATAAAATATTATTTTAAATTATATGAAATAGCATAAAATACCTAGGATTTATAAAATGTATACATGAGCAAGATATCTATTCTGAAAACTCTACGATATTGCTGTGAAAAATTAAAGAAGACTTTAAGACTGAATGTTAACACTGCTATTTTCCCTAAATTGATATAATTGACCTATACATTTAATGAATACAAAATAATGTTCAAACAAGATTTTGGAGATGGAAGGACTATAGAATAGCTAAAACAATCTTTCAGAAAATAATCAAAATAGGAAAACTTACACAAGCAAAGTAAAGACATTTCAGAGAGTGACATCAATCAGTAAGATGGCAGAATAGGAAGGTCTGGATTCTTCTTAACCCACAAACACTCCAATTCAACAGCAACACATGGATCAATACTCTTTGTGAAAAATCGAGAAACTTGTTGAGAGGCTCCTGCACCTGGGTGAGTACAAAATCAGCCACAATAAAAATAGTAAAGAAAACAGAGATATCCCCTCCTCACAATCCCCCTCCCTGGAGTAGTGTCATATTATTAGAGGGGAGGATAGCTCCAAGATTTTCCCCACAGAATGAATGAGTTGAACCATACATGTAGCATCCAAATTTTTGTGGGTTCTGCTCAATGAACTGGCTTCTATATCATCTGTCTCATAGCCATGAAGGGTCAGTTATATGCTAGCCCTTTGAGGGCTACAGAGAAAAAAGCAATGTTTGAACAAGTATGAGCATGATCACCGCAGCTTCTCCACCACCCCTCGCTCAACATGGACCTAACAGAAGACAGAAACCCAGCTGCCAACTTCTTCCTGCAGAGGAAAAGTGTTGGACCACACATCCACTGTTTGAACTTCTCTGGGAGCTACCTGAGGGTTTGGCTTCTTTCCCAGTTTCTTGGGGTACTGATTAACCTGGAATTCTCTAGATACTTGAAGACTACCAAGAACAAAGACAGCAGTTTGAACTAGCATGAAGATTTGAGAGGCTCATGGAGGCTCTGACCAGTTTGATTAGTAATGATCTTATCTTCTCAATGCTTGAAAACTGGGAGAAGTGGCAATTTTGTGTGAAGCACAAATGTCAACAAAAAGAGCTAAAGAAAATTAAAAATAGGCAATGACAATCCAAACAAAGGAATAAGATAAAAATTCCAGATACTGACTTTAATGAAATGGATATGTACTAATTACTTGATAGAGAATTCAATAATTATCATAAAAAATATTCAGTGGGATCCATAAAACAAAGAATGAACAAAATGAGAATTTTAACAGAGAGATAAAAAAATTTAAATGAAAGATCATTTAAATTTTTTTATCTCTCTGTTAAAATTCTCATTTTGTTCATTCTTTGTCTTATGGATCCCACTGAATATTTTTTATGATAATTATTGAATTCTCTATCAAGTAATTAGTACATATCCATTTCATTAATTATACACTTAAAATGGAGTGTTGGTTGTAAGTAGATACAGTTGGAGCACTATGTATGTACTCTATGGACTACTTTGACAGAGTAGATTTTTAAATGTAACAAGATAAGTCATCTTGAGTGGTAATATATTTTGGGAAATCAGCTCACTATAAATTGTGACTGTAAACATTATACTGTAAATGCTTTGCAGTTTTCCCCCAATAAAAAAGAAAAAAAAAAAATTTAAATGACCCAAAAAGAAACCTTGGAGCTGAAGAATACAATAAATGAACTGAAAAGTTTGAAAGAGGGGATTGACAGCAGATTAGAGGAAGCAGAAGAAAGAATTAGAGAATTTGCAAATAGGTCATTTAAATTTATCCAGTCAGAGGAGTAAAAAGACTGAAAATTAGTGATGATAGCCTAAGGGTATTATGGGAAATTATCAAGTGGACTGATATATGCATCATATGGGTCCCAGAAGAAGAGAGATAAAAGACCAGAGAGCCAATTAATTAGAAGAAAAAAAAAATCCTAAAATCAGCAAGAGAAAAGCAGCTAGTCACCTATAAAGGAAACCTCACCAGACTAATAGTGGACTTCTCAGCCTAAACCTCACAAGCCAGAAGAGAATGGGGTCCTTTTTGTGGACTTCCTAAAGAGAAAAACTGCCAATGATGAATTTTATATCTTGCCACAATAAGCTTCATTAATGAAAGAGAAATAAAATCCTTTCCAGCCAAGCAAAAGCTGACAAAATTTGTCACAACTAGACCAGTCCCATAAGAAATCCTCCAAAAAGTTCTACACACAAAAACAAAAGGTTGACATTGCCATCATAAAAACACATAAAAGTACCTAAAGACAAATAGACAGACTAAAAAACAAAGAACTGACAAAACAATTAGATAACTTTTTACATTATAAAAGGAACAAAACCTCACATATCAATATTAACCTTGTACGTAAATGGATAAAATGCTCCACTTAAAAGCTAGAGATTGGCAAAATGGATTAAAAAACATAAACTAACTATATACTGCTTTAAGAAACTCAACTAACTGGTGAAAACACAGACTGAAGATAAAGGGATGGGGAAAGATATTCCACACAAATGGAAATCAAAAGTGAGTAGGAGTAGATATATTTAGATTAGATAAAACACAATTTAAATCAAAAACAGTAAAAAAAAAAAAAGGGCCATTATGTAATGATAATGGGATCAGTTCAACAAGAGGATATAACAATCCTAAATCCTCTCAGTTCTGCCCATGAGGCCTCCCTCCCCACTCAAGATTAATCTGCAAATCTCCCCTCTAAACCCCTTAAGGACGTGATTGAGTCCTGGGGGTATGGGTCCAGGCCGGTCAACCTGTCCTCAGACCCCTGTGTTCAAGAGCTGACCATGATGGAGTCAGGCTCGTCCCCAGCTACCCACAGAACACTGAAGCAGGTCAACTGCAATTACACTGCATTCTGGCCACCAGGAGGACCACGCCCTTCCCTACGGGAGCAGCCCGGCCAGCAGACATGGGGCTCATGGTCCAAACACCCCCTCCGTTCCATAGTGGCCCACAGCTGTAGTAGAAAAACTTGACCTTGGGGCACAGGAGATCACCTGGGTTCCTGTCTCCCTCCCCGGCCTGACAGTAGGACAGCAGTGGCCACAGGGTAGGGCTTAGAGTACTGAGGCAAGGGCTTCTGTATTGGTTATGGCCGCAAATGCCTGGAGTTCAGAGTACCTGAGCACCTATGGCCTCCACGTGAGTTAGAGCGGTGTCTCCGCATGATCTTCCGGCAGCAAACAATGCCACTCTGGAAGCCTGCGGGGGTCGAAGAGCACTTCTGTAGCTATAACTCTAATGCTTTGAGGTAGAAATGTGGAGTCCCAAGGGTCTCTTGCTTACTCCAGCCCTGGGTCTGGGTTCTAGGAATGCTCAAGACTCTCAGCAACCCCAAAGGGGCAGTCTGGCTTCTTCCTTCATCCTCAGTGTCTCCCACTGCCTTTCTGACACATTCAAGCATTCTTTCTCTGACCATATATTCAAAGGACGGGTATTTAATGGATGTCCTGAAGAAGAGACCCATGTCAGGTGCCTCTAGTCAGCCATCTTGCCCCAGATCCTGTCTTTCTTTTAAATCTCAAACTATCTGATTTATTTATTTTTTGCACGGGTTTCCAACAACATAACTTGTCCCTTTCATATTCTCTTTACTTTGTTTTCTGTTTCTAATATTGCTTTTTTTAAATGTAGTATCTTAATTTACAGTGTATCTTTGACTTGCTTTCTCACTAGCCCTGCTTTCTCCCCTAGATTTTGGGGTTTAGAATCTGCTTTTAGAACTACTATGGTGATTGGCATATTTTTAAATAAATTACACATTTAAATTTATCAATTTCCAAATAATAAGGATTATACAGTGAATGAAGTCCCATAAAAATATATGTAGGTAAATATCTGAATTCATACTTTTTCCACCTTCATTTACTACAGATATTTTGGTTTTTACTTTTGTTTTGTTATAGGTTGTGAGAGTTTTCCTAGAACATTAATTAAAATTATTGTATTATAGTATGTATATTGTAATGAAAGTTAAAATAGTTATATTTACCAGAATTGGTATAACAATTTTATGTTTATATATAGTCACTACTAGACTTTTAAAATTAAAACTGTCTCATTTTAGTAGACAACTTGTTTCAGTTCTAAAATAAGGCTATCATATGGGTCTTTTACCCTTTTAAATTGTTGCCAGGAGTTAGATATGAGGTGCTTACATTCTGAGTGCTTACACGTATAAAAATATCTTTTTTGAACTTATTCATGAGAGTATATTTTTTGAATGCATGCATATTTGAAAATATTCTTGCTGTGAAACAGTAAGATTATGTGTTGTTGGGTCATGCCCATTTTTAAACTAATTCTTTCTAAATTTGGATCCTTTGCCTTTTGAAATATAAAACTACAGTAGAAAACTAGTGACAACATTATTTTATTAATCAAAACTTAGATATATCTCCTCTCTAAATACCTAAAGAGTATTTTACTTAAGTTTTAAGTTTAAAAAATATTGAAAATAATAGTTACCTTTGTTACTATTAGGTGACTTTTTTCAATATAAAACTTCAGATCTGCATTTGCTGCATATTTTCTATTATATTTTATTTTATAGCCTTATTCTCTCTGTTCTTTTTTTTTTATTTAGAAACACTCAGCTAGCTCTTATTCATATCTACTCTCTTATCTATTATACTATTGAAAGTATTGTTTTCTTCTTCATTTTGTGTAAAAATTACAATGATTCTAATATCTTGGAATTACAAAATTTACTGCTATTGTGATTTGTTCCTTTCTTTCTTTTTTTAAACTTGCTTTTGCTTTCAACTTTTATCTCTGTATTCTAGGGGATGTTAATCATTTTAAAAAATTCTTGTATTTATATCCCACACACAGAGAAGGTTTTTTTAAAAAATAAAGAAAGCTTATACTCATAAAATCTATTATTTGTGTTCAAATAGCAACGTCTTTGTCAGATACATCCATCAGTATGGATTAGTTGAATAAACTATGATAGTTCCACTTAAAGGAGAGTAAAAACTCAATGTAAAAACTATGAGGAAGACAACTATGATTATGAGCCTGTTCTATGATTATATGATTATAGGGGGTAGGAGGAGAATATATGGAACAGTGCTCATAATATGCCATTATAATATAAATGTGGGAGATGTAAATATACGTGTGTTTGTACATGTTCATCTATATTTTAAAAAATGAAAAACGAGAGAATAAGTCCACAACTTATTTAGGAAGAAAAGATATGAGGAAGAAAATAGAATAGAAGGGATGGTGATGGGAGTTAGACTTCTCTTAATAAACTGTCTCCTAATAAATTTGTTTTATGATGTTGAATTTGAAATTAAATAGTGTTTTATTTAATAATAATAAAGAACTACAAAGAAATTCCAAAAAATTGAAAGCAAACTGAAACAAATATTTTAGATATACATCAATTAAAAGGCATAACAGAGAATTATTATTTCAAATAATACTAAAGTACAATATGTAAAATGCACATTCTGGATGAGATGCATGAAAAAGATTAAAACCATGCCAAATTGTACCCAGTAGTCTTCTTGTCCATAGTAATAATAATTATTTTACTATCCTATCTTTTTAGGATAAAAATATCTTGGTATCTAACATAGCAAAATAATTTCTTAACTGCTTTATCAAAAATATGCATATAATCATTTCAAAATATGTAATATTATTACTATATTTGTTTGCTTTCAATTTTTTGGAATTTCTTTTTAGTTCTTTATTATTATTAAATAAAACACTATTTAATTTCAAATTCAACATCATAAAACAAGTTTTCTAGTAAGTTAAAAATATGCAATCCTAAATATAAATTTAAAATATCAGTATGAACTGATATTTTATTTTTCTTCTTTTTAATCAATATTTTCTAACTCAGCTGACTAAAATGTTTTGTTGACCATAAGTACCTTTAGAATTCATAATTCATAACGAGATTGCTAAAACCACTTCCATTAAAGTAATTATGATTCCTTAGAGAAACAGCCACTTTCAGGTCTAGTGAAGTGTACTGGGTAAGCCTGAGACAGATGGATATGATATCAAGTACAGAGCAGCCATCAAATGCTAGTAAGGTAATGTCTCAAGAAAACAGGAGCTAACTGAAAAGTCCTTCACTGGTCAGAGTTGAACCCTCTAATGAGGGCAATAGACCAAAACTTTTCAAACATATAAAAATATGAGTTCATAATGATAGTAAAATCTATTTATTAGTCAACTAAGGGGGGTTGATAAAGCACCATGTATTTTTTCCTCAAAATTAATAGCCATGGGAAAGATGTTATGGAATAATTTCTGCAGCCTGGGTAAGAGCTCTTCTTTGTATGTCTGGTAAAATTTGGCTGGGAATTCATCTGGTCTAGGGCCTTTTGTTTTTGTTTCTGAAAGTTTTTTTTTTTCTCCTTCAATCTCATTGCTCATTTCTGTTTCAGTTTTCTTCCTGATTGAGTCTTGGGAGTTTGTGTGTTTCCAGGAATTTGCATTGACTAGAGATTTTCATAGTATTCACAAATGATATTTTGTATTTCTGTGGTATCAGTTGTAATATGTCGTTTATCATTTCTGATTGAGATTATTTGGGTCCTTTCTCTTCTAATCCTGGTTAATCTAGCCAGAGGTCTATGTTGTTTATCTTTTCAAAGAACCAAGTTTTTGTTTCATTGATCCTTTTTTTTTTTTTCCAATTCATTTAGTTATGCTTCAACCTTAGTTATTTCTTTTATTCTGTTGGCTTTAGGTTTGGTTTGCTCTTCCCTTTCTAGTTCCTTGAGACATATCATTAGATTGTTGATTTGTAATGTTTCCATTAAGGAGGGACTCCTCCCCAACTCATTCATGGTGCTGCTATCACTTTGATACAAAAGCCAGGAAAGGAAACAACAAAAACAGAAAACTACAGACCAATATCCCTTGTGAAAATAGATGCAAAAACCCTCAATAAAATACTAGCCAGATGAATTTAACAGCACATCAAAAAAAAAATAATAATACACCACAACCAAGTGGGCTTCATCTCAGGGATGCAAGGATGGTTCAACATACCAAAACCAATAAATATGATCCACCACCTAAACAGAAGCAAAAACAAAGACCATATGATCATCTCAATAGATGGAGAAAAAGCACTGGACAAAATTCAGCACCCTTTCATGAAAAAAATCCTCAACAAACTAAGCCAGAAAGAACATGTCTCAAAATTATAAAAGCCATATATGACAAACACATAGCCCACATTATACCCAATGGTGAAAAATTGAAAGCATTCCTATTAAGAACTGGAACTACACAAGTGTGTCCACAGCCACTACTTCTATTCAACATAGTGCTGGAAGTTCTAGCCAGAGCAACCAAGCAAGAGAAAGAAATAAAGGATACCCAAATTAGGGCCAGGCGCGGTGGCTCATGCCTGTAATCCTAGCACTCTGGGAGGCCAAGGCAGGTGGATTGCTCAAGGTCAGGAGTTCAAAACCAGCCTGAGCAAGAGTGAGACTCCGTCTCTACTATAAATAGAAAGGAACTAAAAATATATGTAAAAAAATTAGCCGGGCATGGTGGTGCATGCCTGTAGTCCCAGCTACTCGGGAGGCTGAGGCAGAAGGATTGCTTGAGCCCAGGAGTTTGAGGTTGCTATGAGCTAGGCTGACACATGGCACTCTATCTGGGGCAACAGAGTGAGACTCTGTCTCAAAAAAAAAAATAGTGACAATTCTTTGGAGATGGGGACTTTTGAGATGTTCCAGAGCCATTCCTGCACCTCCAGTGGCTGGTGAAGTGCAGGGTTTCATTGTTAACTGTAGTTACAAGGTAGTTGCTTTTCAAGGCTACCTCAGAGCTGAGGAGATGGGGATGGAATTAGGGCAAATTCAAATGCCACAAGTCTCACTTGTGGTTGGGGTGTGGACTTAATTGGCTAATATAGAAGGCAAACCAACCAGCCTGTAGCCAGGGCCTTAAAACTGGGTCAAGACAGCAAAAAATTATATGACACTCCCCCCACCACTGTCCAGTCTAGTAGATAACAACCCTGCAGGGCCAACTTAATGTCTCTACTCTTCGCTGGACCTCCCTTTATTTCACCTTCTTTTCCTCATCGAATAAGACATATTCTCTGTGGTAACTATATTGCACATATAACCCAGATATCTGCTGTATCTAGTGCTGCCTCTTGAAGATCCTGACTTTTACCACACCACTTCCATAGCCTTGACGTGCTGAAATTTTCCCAGGAATTTGTGCTAATTCCTAAGGGTTACACTGTCAGGATCTCCTATGTTTTCACATCAGCCTTCCCCATAAAATTAGACTTTGCCTTACATAACACAGACATAAAACTCAAGCCCCCTCCAATATTCCCAAAAGATTCTGTCTTCACAGAAAAGTGTCAATGATCCATGTGACTTTTTTGAAGATATTTCAAGAGTGACAGGAACAGAGATACCAGGAAACTTGAGGGCAAACAATTTAATATCCTCTTATAATAATTGTTTTTCCTCCAAAGTCCTTCTAGGATGCTCTACTCATGAGGCCTGTCATATCTTCCTCCTCTACCTATACAGTGCCCCACCCACTGGTCCTGCTCTGATCTCTTCCATGTCCCTACCTGCTCCAACAACTAACACTCTTCTCCATTTTGATACAGAGCAATTGGTTCTTCAGTTGGTTCTTCCAAGAATATACCCTAACCCCTGAACACTTAAATTTATTGTGATTTAGAGAATAGTGAATCCACCTTTTTAAGAGAATAGTTAGGGATCTCTGTCTCTCTCTCTCATTTTGAATCATGCCTATGGTTACTTTCAAAAACTGTGAAAGTCTGAGATTAGCTTGCAGCTTTGTTATAGATGGTGGCAGAACACACAACTTTCCTGGATTAGAAACAATGGACTTAATTACTTACAACACAGCAAGCAGCATGAATATCCTGATTGTAGCCATTTCCCTTACCACCAACTCCAGTTCCAATCAGGGTGGTGTGGAGAGGCCCAGGCAGATGCTACACATGCCATGAGTTTGCATCACACCTGAGGAACCCTGAGCATACTTACAAAGGGAACTGCTAGCAAACCTGCCATACCCTTTGCCCTGGAGAGAGACATCACCTTTATTTGCCCGTGTAGGAAGCAAGTCTGTCCACAGTTCCAGAGAGTGACACTGCCCCTATGTTCTGATGTTCTTATATCCAATAAAAGACAGTCTAGAACAAAAGCTACCCATGCTGTTTCCCACAAGAACTGTGCAAACTTGTCAAGAATTGTCTTCCAAGAATATCCATCATGCATTTATTCACTGTAAAGGCTGCTTACAAAATTTCCCTGAGTACACCACTCTGTTGAAACTGCTTTTGAAAAACTGGAACCAAACCCATTTAATTTGCCTCAAGCAACATTTATTTAAGATTACTATCAACAGGATACTGTGCATCAGGATGAGGACAACCTGCTTTATTCACCTTTGCTATGCCCATCCAGGTCCCACAATGGACCAGAAACCTCAATATTCATTATAGTCTATCTTAGAAAGACATGTAGCTCCTCCTTAAGTTTCTGTATTAACATTTCAATGGTGATAAATGACCAAACAACTGAACATTGTGCAAAAACACACAATTTACATAGTTATGATAAGATTAGGGATTTGTTTGTAAAGACAAGATATCACTATGTTGCCCAGGCTGGAGTGCGGTGGCTCTCCACAGGCACGATTATAGTGACCTACAGCCCTGAACTTCTGTGCTCAAGTCAGCCTCCTGCCTTAGCCTACCAAGTAGTTGGGACTAGAGATTTTGCATTTCTTACCCAGACAAAGCAGAGCCTGGATACAGTGGAGTCACGGCTCATGAGAACAAAGGGGCAGGCAGTTGGAAAACACACAGAGATTAGGGCAGAGATGTTCCTTAACCACCAGCTGGGATTATATAAAAGAACAATATGAAAGATGGAAGAGAGAGTGAAAAATGATACAAAGGTGGTCACCAGGACAAGGGTGCTTTGGGTGGCTCTGGACTCAGGGCAGGATCTAGAGGACGCATTAATCCCATGAATGTTGGACCCACTGCTTGTGCCTGTACAGAGTGAAAATCATGGAGCCACTGGACAAGATTATGAACATGGAAAATAAAACTTCAGGGAATACAGATAATGCTACATAGAGTGGGTCTAATATTTTGTCATGACCTACACTAGAACAGTATCCATAATCTCTTTTCTTTGTGATGTTTTGGTAGCGGTTGCCCCCTTTGCCAAATGCCTATACAGGAAAAATAAAATTTACCACTATGTACAGGATCCAGCAGAAGAGAATGGAGTAGCGAATGTACTTTGGGTTTTTTATTTTTTGATCCTTCCACCTGGAGTTCATGGGGCTGATTATGATGGCCTGGAAGACGCTCAAGAGACAGGTGGTGCCAATGGACACACCCCTGCCCACTCTCTGAACATACAAAAGAAGTTTGCATCCAAAATCACTGAAGAAATGTTTCAATCCAAAAACTGCCATTGTCTGGGGAACTTCTTTGGAGACAATGACCAAGGAGTTGGCTATAGTCAGGTGCTTGAGAACCAAATCTGTAGACTTCAACCTGCATTTGCTGTAGTTAAGGAGGAGATAGTGGTGAAGAAGAGAGAAATTGCCAAGGATTCCAACTATACTGTGTGTTAAGAAGCTTATTCTTATTGCCCAATCCCTAGAGGCAATTCTTTAATTCAGCACATGTTCCTTTAAATTATGGTAACAATCATTGCTCTGAGCAAAAATAGCCTCTTTAAAGATTGTTGAGTAAAGATTAAGAGTAACGTTCATTGTGTGCTCCTGTGGGATTGGCAAAAATACCAAGATGCATGTAGAGATGGAGAGGATTACCAGTGTATTTCATGGAAGTCAGCACTAAGGATGAAGTGGTGTTAACCTGGGGGAAGCAATGAAAAGTGAGAGAAAATTTTTAAAAAGCATAATCTTACGTTTTCAAAATAAACTGATATTTTCAGTCATATGGGAATATAAAAACGACCTCAGTCACTATCCACATCATACAATAAATCAATTCTAAATGGATCGCTGATCTAAATTTTAAAGATAAGTATTGTAATTTTTGGAATAATAACAAGAATGTTTCTGTGGTCTTAGAATAAGAAAATGTTTCTCAAACAGCAGAAAATGCATTAACCACATGAGTGAAAGGACAAATACTAACTTAAGAGCTGGCTTTCATCAAAAGGCATACACATGAATAGAGAGACAGGGAGAGAGAGATGTGTATGTAGTGTAAAGAACACTTACAGATTACACAGTAGAATAAAATATAGGCAAAACTTTCCAACAGAAACTTCAAAAAAACAGACATTAATGAATAATAAGTACAGAAAATGTTCAACATCATTAGTAATCATAAAAATTCAAACAATACCACTATGTGGTATTATCATATACCAACCAGGAATCTAAAATAAAAATGTCAGGAAATACAAAGTTTTGGCAAAAATATGGATAAACCAGGAATCTCATACACTGCCAATGGGTGTTAAAATTGGTACAAACATTTTGGAAAATAGTATCTACTTAGACAAAACAGATATAATCCAATGTCCTTATAATTAAACTATTATGAATATATTTTAAAGAAGTTTCTATATGTCACCAAAAATAAATCCCAGAACTTATGTACCTGTACTAGCCATAATAGCTCCAAACTAAGACCATCCACTTGCCAATTAATAGTGGAATGACTCAATTAATTGACTGATGTTCACACAATGGAATCCTATGCAGCAATGCTAGTGAATGTCAATAACACATTCACAAAAATCATATGGAATAAAAGCTAAATATAAAAGAGTTATTGCTGTATGATTTTATTAATATAAAGTACAAAACAGGTAAAAGTGATCTAACTCTCAAATGTTAGAATAGACATAAACCTATGTCCCAACACTTCCTCTCCTCAGATATACACAACAGAATGATACACTTGAGGGTAGGGGCTTAAAGGGGCCACAAGGAGGATATTGGCGGGCTGGCAATAGGATGTTTCTTGATTGTGTTACATACAATGGTGAGTTTTTATGTGTGTGAAATTCCACTGAGCTGTGCACTTACAACTTGTATATGTTCCCTTAATTAAAAAAAATACATAGCACCAAAAAAAAAAAAAAGTTGGCAGTAGTAGGTGGGGCAAAGGTTGTTTCTGTGAATGTGTAACTTACTGCTTGTGTCTGTACAGGATGACATTTATGTGGCCACAGGCCCAGATCAGAAGGCCAAACATGAAATACCAGGGAATAAGAACAATGTTGCATGTTGTGAGTTGTGATTTTGTCATGAACTTCTATAGAATAGTATCCTAAATCTTTGTTATCTTTTTTTCTGCTCCATTTGAAAACCATACACATAGGCAAAAATGATACTTACCACCATTAGGGTGTCCAGCAGAGAAAAATGGAAAACTCAATATACGTGAGAGATTTTAAATTCTGCCCACCTGGAGTTCATGGGACTTATTGAGATGGCTGAAGACACTCAAGATAAAGATGATGCCAGTGGACATACCCTGCCATCTCTGTGAAGATAGAAAACAAATTCATATCCAAAACCTTTAAGGATATGCTACAACCTAAAAGCTGCCATGGCTTTCCACCTGTAAAATGAATGAACATGAAGTGGCTATAATCAGATGCTTAAGAATTATATACATGGACCTCAACCTGCATTCACAGCTTCAATAACTATGAAGAAGAGAGAAAATGTCCAGGATTCTAACTATAGTCTGATATATGTGGACCATTCCGATTGCCAAACATCTGGAGGTCATTCTGCCAGTTGGAACTGATATTGTCAGAGCCAGAGGATCCTCCATGGGGATTCATAGTGTGGGCTACATTTATATCAATGAAATCCAGTATTCTCACTAAGATTCACTTACTTAAGGTATTATTTTGTTAAGAGGCTTCCCACAGTTGGATGTATTCGTATATATTTTAAATAGTATTTACTATATATAACCACTGTTGTAATGCTGTACTTATGGTACCTTCTTTGATTTTTAGAACTATATGATGTGGACACTAGCATTATTTTCATTGTTAAGACATGGAGATCTTAGAGAGCTTAAATGATCTAAGTTCACATACTGGTTAGGAGTACAGTGGAGATTGCAAGTTGGCTTGGAAGGGTGTAAAGACAGTGCCTTAAGCACCGTGATATGCTAACGGATGAAATCAGCTACGTGTTGAAATAATCTAGATATATGTTTTGTTTTTATAACTTGCCATTTTAATTTACATTGAAGGTATTTTATAGTATAACTTGGGTATGTATTACATACACATGCTTATATTTGGTATGTAATAATTTTCCATTTTGCTGTAAAATTTTATTCTATAGGCCAATATCAAATATGAATAAGGCTTCAGAGATCTTGGTAAAATGTAGGGTACTAATTACAGTCTAATCCTACAAGAAACTTCCCTGTGTACAAGTTTGATTTAATAAATATAAGATTAACTCAATATTAGTTTTGCAACAGAAAGATTCATTTACTGTTATTTCACAAACAAAAATATGGTGGTATCTATTAATGGAATGATTGAGCAATATACCTTTGTCCCTAAATTATGAACATGAAATACTAATATGTGATAAAATATTGTAGGATAGAAGCTAAGTTATTACTTATTTCCGGCTAAATAATTATCTATTGCTAATATCTAGGTTAAATGCAACTATTAGTAATGAAGAGAGATTTGTAAAAAATATTAAAAGAGACATGTAAGTGGAATTTGGAGAATATGAAATCTTGTGCAATGTATACATTCAAACAATAGGAAAATGTGTTGTAACTTTGGCAATAATTAATATATTAGAATATTATTAAGTCAGAGGAAGTGACACAAGATATATTGAGTCATGACAACTATTGTCTAATATCCGTAAATATAGTGTTAACTGTACCTTATATGTGTTCCTAACTTTAAGAGGAAATGCAATCTCACCATAATCATTACAGCATAGATATTTCAGTAGAGAAACAATTACTACCTCCATTAAGTGGATCTAGATTTACACAGAAATATATTTTATTCCAGAGACAAATTTAGATCATCGTATCTGCATAGGATTAGGTAATTCTTATAGTTCCATCTTAATATTTATTATAAGCATGAAGGCATTATAAATACATCTAATAAAAATACTGAAAACTTAGTCTGTGATTTATGTAAGGGAATGTGAACAGCAGATTTATTTCATTATTACAAACTTTAATTACCTTCAAAATGAGATATCAGGTTTCATTATCACCTGAATCATTCACTAACAATCATCCTCAGTGAGAGTTTTATTAAATTACACTAGGAGCCATTAAGGAGTAGCATAGTGTCTGGGGGCAGTTCATGCGGCAACGAGCTGTCCACGCATTGATTATGTATTCACTTAGCATAGTGATTGGTCTGCCCTCACTGATCATGCACTTAAGATCAGTTGTGACTGGCTGGTTACATTGCATATTATTCTTTTTTTAATTGGTCCTAGAGCGGTTACTATAAGCAAGCCGTTATCTCAGAAGCAAAAATAAACAATTAGCACATAGACAAGCAAATATGTCTACACGTAGGCAAGCCTTTACAAGTATGTCTACACATAGGCAAGCCTTTACAAGTATGTCAAAATCTAAAAATCTGTTTGTGATCATTTTTGACCTCTTGCACTTGTTTCAGGGCAACTCACCAATGTCACCCCCTGCAAATAGGTTTATTAGGGTATTTTGTTTGATTATAGAACCTTGTTCAACTTAAACCATCTTGTCTTATCAAATGCTCTAGTATTTTACATTTCATATGCTAAATATTTTGGGATGTTGTAGCTACAAGCGTATAAAAGATGTTATTTTAATATTTGTAGTTTTCAGTACTGAATAAAACACAAGAAAACATAATTATGAATCAAGCCGTTTCTGCTGATGTGTAATCAAATTCAACTTATCAATAGTTTTCTTTTAAAATATTGCCAACAGATGATGATTTTAAATGACAATCCCCACTAAACACTTAAGCCATTAATGCAGTGTTATTACCCCTCAAATCAATGACATGCTCTTAGCAAAAGAAAAACACTGGTAAATAATTGGCACAAATTGACCAAGCTATGCTTGAATTGACTTATTATTTAAAATTGGGTAGCCTTATATATTTTTTCTAAAGTTTGGGCATATGAAGAAAGTGAGTATACATTGCTTTAAAAAAAAATAAAAACCCAAGTGATAGATATTAATTTAAATGGGTATCAATTCAACAATGAATTTCAGTTAAAACCTGATGTTCACATGATCATGGTTAACACTACCAGTGACAGGACAGGTTAACCTCACATGCCTCCTGATGTGATGTATCACTACTGTGGTATTCCTGCCAAGAATGCGTAGCCTGAGTCTGATCACGAAGAAACACCAGACAGACTCAGATTGACAGTCATCCTACAGAACGTAAGGTCTATACCCTTTAAAAATTTCAAGAATATGGCCGGGCGCGGTGGCTCACGCCTGTAATCCTAGCACTCTGGGAGGCCGAGGCAGGTGGATAGCTCAAGGTCAGGAGTTCGAGACCAGCCTGAGCAAGACCGAGACCCCATCTCTACTATAAATAGAAAGAAATTAATTCGCCAACCAAAAATATATGTAAAAAATTAGCCAGGCATGGTGGCGCATGCCTGTAGTCCCAGCTACTCGGGAGGCTGAGGCACAAGGATCGCTTGAGCCCAGGAGTGTGAGGTTGCTGTGAGCTAGGCTGATGCCATGGCACTCTACAGCCCGGGCAACAGGGTGAGACTCTGTCTCAAAAAAAAAAAAAAATTTCAAGAATATGAAAGACTACCAAACTAGTTCAGATTGGAGGAGAACAAAAACTAAACGCAACACATAGTCCTGGATAGAATCGTGACCCATGTTGGCTCATGCCTGTAATCCTAGCACTCTGGGCGGCCACGGCGGGTGGATCGCTGAAGGTCAGGAGTTTGAAACCAGCCTGAGGAAAAGCAAGACTCTGTCTCTACTAAAAATAGAAAGAAATTAATTGACCAATAAAAATATATACAAAAAATAGGCCGGGCATGGTGGCACATGCCTGTAGTCCCAGCTACTCAGGAGGCTGGGGCAGGAGGATTGCTTGAGCCCAGGAGTTTGAGGTTGCTGTGAGCTAGACTGATACCACGACACTCTAACCCAGGCAACAGAGTGAGACTCTGGCTCAAAAAAAAAAAAAAGGTTCATAGAAAGACTAACAATAATGAACACACAGAGAGTGAACAAGGCAAAACAAGCAAATGAGGTAAAATGTTAACAATGAGGACATCTGGTTAAAGGGACTATAGGAGTTCTTTGTACTGTTCTGACAATTATTCTGCAGTCTGAAACTGTTTCAAAATGAACTATCTTTAAAAATCCCGTAAGAAGGCCGGGCGTGGTGGCTCATTGCCTGTAACCTTGCACACTGGGATGCCAAGGCGGGTGGATCGCTCAGGGTCAGGAGTTCGAAACCAGCCTGAGCAAGAGCAAGACCCCGTCTCTACTAAAAATAGAAAGAAATTAATTGGCCAACTAAAAATATATAGAAAAACTTAGCCAGGCACTAAGAAAAACTTAGTGCATGCCTGTAGTCCCAGCTACTCAGAAGGCTGAGGCAGGAGGATCGCTTGAGCCCAGGAGTTTGAGGTTGCCGTGAGCTAGGCTGATGTCACGGCACTGTAGCCCAGGCAACAGAGCGAGACTCTGTCTAAAAAACAAACAAACAAACAAAAAAAAAACCATAAGAAAATCATCATTTATAGAACTGATAAATCAAAGGATAAATATTTCATGAAAGGAATTATCTCAGCCATCTACGAAAATATTGTTGCAATGGTAAACGTGGCTTAATTTGTCAAAATTCGAATTACACACATCTGTTCACCAGCCAATATCCATTGTCTTCACTGAGTTAACTCATATCAAGTCTTTTTAAAAAGAGCAATACTTTCAAATATGCACTATGAAGTTTGGATTTTAAGTACAAAGACAGCCTGGACATTCTGCAGTTGTTATACTAAGTTGTTTTTGCACCAAACATTGCCATCTGCTGGAAATAACAGATAGCCCATATTACTCTTTCCTAAGTAAGAATTTATTTAGAAATCCTAAGGAACATTTGTAAACAAAGTGACAAATGCAAAAAGATAACTAATTGGTAGGACCTATTTTTTCATCCATTTAAAATGAATAAATTATTTTGCATCTTTACTTCCCAGAGTTTCAAAAAAAAAAAAATTTTTTTTTGAGACAGAGTCTCACTCTGTTGCCCGGGCTAGAGTGCCATGGCATCAGCCTAACTCACAGCAACCTCAAACTCCTGGGCTCAAGCGATCCTTCTGCCTCAGTCTCCCTTGTAGCTGGGACTACAGGCATGCGCCACCATGCCCGGCTAATTTTTTCTATATATTTTTAGTTGGCCAATTAATTTCTTTCTATTTTTTAGTAGAGACGGGGTCTCGCTCTTGCTCAGGCTGGTTTTGAACTCCTGACCTTGAGC
>CAUYRT010100709.1:0-48282 GCA_963574885.1 Lepilemur ruficaudatus | reverse complement strand
AGTTCTCTTTGTTATCACCACAAAATCACATTCACAAATTAATTGATGATGCTAATCTATTAAGAAGACAAAATCTGGCCAGGTGTGATGGCTCCTGGTGCCACCTGGGATTATGCCTGTAATCCTAGCACTCTGGGAGGCCGAGGCGGGAGGATAGCTCAAGGTCAGGAGTTCGAGACCAGCCTGAACAAGAGTGAGACTCCATCTCTACTAATAATAGAAAGAAATTAATTGGCCAACTACAAACACATAGAAAAAATTAGGTAGGCATGGTGGCACATGCCTGTAGTCCTAGCTACTTGGAAGGCTGAGGCAGGAGGATCCCTTGAGCCCAGGAGTTTGAGGTTGCTGTGAGCTAAGCTGACGCCCGGCACTCTAGCCTGGTAGCCCGGGTAACAGAGCGAGACTCTACCTCAAAAAAAAAAGAAAGAAAAGAAAAGACAAAATCAGTAGTTGAATCCACTCATGTTTGGACAAAGCCTAGCTCAGACATGAAAACATTTTCTAGCCTGTAAGCATTACTGTCAACCCAAGTTCCATATGTACTACTCACGAGCTTCTTGTTTCCAACTATAGAGTAGGTACATCCTACATAATTCTGGCTCAATTTTAGAATGTTCACAGCTGAAATGTTTAGACTACATGTGTTTGTGTAAGATATTTTAAAGCAAATATTAAACCAGTCAATTAGAAGATGGTTTTAAATTGATAGTCTTGTTAAATGCAACTGGAAAGAATATAAACAGTCAATAAATATTTTGCTCTGGTAGAGGTTAGTTAAAATGGATTTTGACATGGAATACCTGGAAATTGTGTTAATATGTATACTGTACATAAACTACCAAATGAAACCTGCCACAGGTATAAGGAACACCATCTGGGTGATGAGCAAACTTACAACACTGACCCAAGCATAACAAAATCAATACATGTAACCAAAAACCTTTGTACCCCCATAATATTTTGAAATAAGAAACTGACCAGTACCATTTCTAAATGTATCAAATTATTATTATTGTCATTATTATCACAAATCAACACACAGAACTGGGAATTTCAGATTTCATAAGATGACTTGCTATTCTTGGAGTTAGGATATACATCCTAAAGTATCTGTAGTATTTAAGAAAAGGTGAAATGTGCGGGTACTGAAAAATGCAAATTAATTCAGAGTAGCTTTGCAGATCTCTAGGGGTGGTAATTTAATCTAATGGGAACTTAATAACTCATATTAAACACATTACTAATCTGATGCTTTGCTTACAGTAAATTAGAACCAGTGAAATTATAAATCACTTATTAAAAAAAAAAGAATATCTTCTTGAATTAAATTTGATTCTTCCCTTAACTAAGAAACAGCAGGTAGGAGGAATCCTTGTTGTTTCTGAATAAATTCCAATCAATTTTTATATGCATGTTGGAACATTAAGTAAACATACTTAATTCAGACAACTCAAACCAGTGCCTTTTATGTAATTACATAATATTACTAATATGAACTAAGTACTTCACCGGTTCACAATGAGCTACGCACTGACGTCCACTTCATATTCTTGATGGGCAGGGCTCATGATCATGTGAATAATAATGACGATGATGATATCATAGATCCAAAAGTAACCATAAAACTATTCCAAAATGCAGATTCTGCATAAAACATTGTTCCATGGAAACTTGAAAAACAAAGCATCATTAAGAGACTCTTTTTTTCTTTGGAAAATCACGTTGTCTTAGATCACTTTGTCATTCAAGGTGACATGGACCAAATTTTTCCTAAGACCAAGTATGTATTTTTATGCCTTTAAAAATGGCCTTTAGTTTTTATCATTATGCTGGTTCACAGATATTTCTGTCTGATATAATTGACAAGTCAATACAATATAACTATATACTCATTCATTATTTTACTCATTCACTCATTTATCAAAAATTCAGAGTGTCTATTTTATGCTAGGCACTGCTCTAGAAGCTTGCACATACAGCAGTGAACTAAACAAAGGTCACTCTCTCATGGCTACTTTTTGGTTGGAGAAGAACAATCAACACTTTAAACAAATCACTATTTCAATTGTTCATAAGTGCCTGGAAAGGAAGAACATGATAAAGGGAATAGTGAGTTTCAAAGAGGGTGGGGTAATTATTTTATCTTGGGCTTTCAGGGAAGGTTTAGTGACATTATTATACACATTATAAGCACAAATCAGAAGAAAATGAGTGAGCCAGGGAGCTATCTGGGGGAAGAGCATTCTAAACCTAGGGGTTGGCAAATTATTAGCCTTATGGCTAGAGCAAGATGAGTTTGCTTAAAGAACAAGGTGACCAGTGTTGCTGGAGCTGAGTGAGCGCTAGGGAAGGAAGTGGAAACTGAGGTTAGAGAAGCAGTGGTGCAGGGTGGTGGGGGATGGCATTCGGCTTTACAGATCATTCCAAGGATGTCAGATTTTACTGTAGGGGAACATCGGAGGGTTGTGAGCATAGGTGTGATATGATCTAACATGTTTCCTGTAGAACACACTGGCTACTATGTGGAGACTATGCTGGGGTGAGAGTTGTGGGGAGGCAAGAGAGACCAGTTAGGAAGCTATTTTAATCCAGGTGAAAGATAATAGTGGCTCAGATCAGAGCTGAAGTAATGGATTTGAAGAGAAGTAGTAGGATTCTGAGTATATTTTGAAAGTGGAAACAGTAGGAATTGCTGATGGAATCAATGTGGTAACTCAACAACAACAAAACAGAGTCAAGGATGACTCTTCATGCTTTTTGGTCTGTAAAACCTAGAATGACGGAGTTGCTGTACTGAGTTTAAGGAAGCTAGGAGGAAGAGTAAGCAGGTGATGAAAAATCAGTAGTTCCATTTTGAACTTGTTAAATTTTAGAAACTTAAGAGACAATGATGTGGAGATACGGAGTGAATAGTTGGATATATGAGTCTTGAGTTACATGCAGAAATGTAGAAGTTGGGGTTGGAGACATTACTTTGGGAGATGCCAGTAGATAGACTGCATTTCTCTAAAATATAAAGATCTTCTAAAAATGGGAAAAAAACCAATCATCCCATGGAAAAATTGGTTAGAAAAATAAACAGTTCTCAGAAAAAGAAATGAAAATGGCTTTTAACCATATGTCAAGATACTCAACATTGTTCATCGTAAGAAAAATGTAAACTAAAGCTATTACATTGACAAAACCCCCCAATGACAACCTACAATGTTCATGGAACTTTGTAAACATCAACTTTGTAGAGAAACATGGTCTCTTTTATGTTGATAATTTGGCAACAACTAGCCAAATTATATGTGCATTTACCCTTTGACTCAGAAATCCCATTCCAGAAATCTATCCCAAAAATACACTCTCAAAATACCTAACAATATATGCACACAGCTGTTTATTGTAAGACTGTAACAATAAAAGAGTTGAAATAAATGTCCATCATTAGGGAACTGGTTGAATAAACTATGGTGTATCGATATAATAGAGAACCATGCAACTGTGAAAAGGGATGAAAATTATACTTCTGTGGAGCAATCTTCATGGTATATTTTTGAGTAAAAAAGGCAAGGAAGAGATAACTACATGTTATGCCATTATTCATCTAAGAAAGAAAATCGTATGACTATATGTATCTGCTTATATTTTTAAAAAACTCAAAAAAATTCACAAATCATTTTTAAAAGTATATAGAGAAAGATAGAATATAGGGGAAACAAATAGAATTTAAGACTTATTTTTACATTTTAATTAATATAGAAGAGACAGGATAAATGATACATTTTCTTTATTTAACAGTTTGTAGATTTTACTTTGGGACTATGTAAATATTTTACATAATTATAAAATTAAGTTTAATACTTCCTCAAATTATTCTGAAGACTTGAAAATAAAAGGAACATACCAAACATTTATCCTGTCTTTCTTAAACGAACCTATCAATATTGATGGGAAGTTCTCTACATTGAGAAGTATTACAGATAATAAATGAAAAAGAAATGATCAAATTAGAATATCATTACTTTATAGATCGTGATGAATTAATTGATCTAGAAATTAAGCATCAGTGGTCCTTAATCACAAGAAGAAAGAAAAACCAAGAAACAACATGACTTTTGATGAAAGAGTACACTGCCACCAATGATGTATTTTGAAGAATGGAAAAAGAATCTCTGATTAGGCCCCTATTCCAACTAGCAATTTATAGAAAACAGAGAAGATTGAAAGACATAGTAAAGGACACCATTGTTAAGCAATCAATTAAAATCCAGACTACAGGACAAGCAACTGTATCTCCTCAATCAATAAATTGTAAAGGATAAAAAAGAGAAATTAGGGGCCTATCTTACAGATCAGACAAGGGACATATCAATCCATCTTACTATGTCAACTTCATTTGGATCCAGATACAAGTAGATTTTTTAAAGACATTTATGAGGGTACCAGAAAATAAGAGATGGATATTTGGTTGCACAAAGAATTATTGTTAATTAATGTTATGTACATTCATGGTACTATGATGAATTTTTTGTTTTTCTTTTTGAGACAGAGTATTGCTATGTCACCAGGGATAGAGTGCTATTGCATCAGCCCAGCTCACAGCAACCTCAAAGTCCTGGGCTCCAGTGATCTCCTTCATAACTTATCCCGACACATGCATATAATTAATTTATTTTAATACTTATTCCTTTGTTTCCATCAAGAGAGATAACTTTTGAGTTTTATTATAAAGTAGTTCTACTTTTCCTTTTGCTGGCTTCTTTTTGAATATTATTTGAAACATCTCGTACCATTTTTTTTATTTTGCCTGAGAACCCTTACAAAATGTTTTTGAAATTTATTTTTATGGACTTGGAATATTTCTTATTTACCAATTACTTGCCATATGTTGTAGGATTTTATTGTTCCTTTCCTTGAGACATCTTTTCAGTTTGGGGAAGTTTTTCTAAACCACCCAATCTTTTCTTTGGCCAGCAAACAAAGCAACTATTCTTTTATTTTCTTATGACCCTACCATTTTTGTTCCCTGGCACAAATTTATCTTTGGTTTCAATATGCACAGGTGGTTAATTTTGTTTAATTTTCCTTTCTTTTCAGTAGACCCAGGTTTTTATCATTATTCATAGTTTCCGTTTTCCTGCTCCTTAATTTTTTTTTTTAATTTTTCTGAAGTTTCTTATTTTTTTCTCTCTTTTGACATTGAGAACAAATATAAATGTAGTTCTTTTTTAATGGCAGCTTACAGAGCATTATTTTCTTGTTCTCGTAAATATCAAACAATACATGTGTGTACATTTTTATTTGAATAAATTCTGGCATTTTTCTGCACACATATGTGAGCTGCATGTATAAACCCATCTTTGTCTCTTATTTACTTATGAAAGGCTCTATTGCCTAGTTATTTAATCATATGGACCCTGACCTCCAACTATGTCAATTCAAACCTAGCCTATTTACTTATTAGCTCTGAGACTTGGCTATATTACCTAACCTTTTTTAAATCTCGGTTTCCTCATCTTTAAAATGAGGATGATAATACTATTTGTGTCTTAAGTTTCTTGTTATGAATATAGGAGTTAAGATACGTAAAGCACTTAAAAAATGTTTGGCATAGTTTAAGTATCAGCTTTTGTCATTAATGTTTGCTTCCTCTCATCTATTCCTTCCTGCCTGCCTGCCTTCTTTTCCTTTACCCCCAAAACACACACCCTAATCATTTAAACTCTCTGGGGCTAAGTTTTCTCATCAGTAATATTGAGAAGTTAAATTACAAGGCTTTTAAGCTACAGAATATTTGACATATACCAAGGAGTCTTGATAATTAGATTCTTAATAAACAATTACATGTTTTGGAGAAATTATTTGATTCTTACTTTGTCAAAGGCTTTTTGCTGTGTTTTTCGTATTACCTCATTTAATCCTCACAACTATTCTAAGAAGCAGGTATTCAATTTTTTTTTTTTTTAAATTTTGAAATTAAGTTTATTCCTAGGCAGGCTAAGTAATTTACCCTAGGTTATACAACTATTTAGGTGTTGCAGCCTTGCAGCCAGCCAGGATTTGAAACCAGTTCTATAAAATTGTAGTGTCTGAGCTCTTTTTAGTGTTCTGTGTCTCTTGCTCAATATTAATGAATATTAATGAATTTGGAAGCAAACATTTTTGTTTCTTGAATATACTAGACAATTTTGATTTCTTATAAAAATAATAGCATCAAAGTTGGATTCTGCCTTGAAACAGAATAATCATTTAGTGTTTTGAGCTAATAAGGGGAATACTCACTATTGAGAGGGATAAAGATGTTTATTTAGCTTTAACCATATCTATCACTATTCAGTGGTAAATTCCATGTTTTTAACAATGTTCTTATTGTTTAAAAGATCCTATTCACACACGTGAAAAATGTTTAAAGTTAATGACTGCTATAAAATTATTACCATAAAATTATTGCCATAAGGCTAAGGGAAATACCAGTAACATCACTAATACAAATCAAATGTCTCCTGCCATCCCTAGGCTTCTTTGTGATTTTCCCCTATGCTGAAATAGTTATTTTATGATAGTTGTTAGTTTCTTCTAGCCATTCTCTATACATGCCTATTGTTGCCTCCGCAGGTTTAGTCTGTTTACAATTTGTGATTTTAATGCTGTTGATGGTATATTCCTACAAAAGTACTTGGGCCACATCAGTTGAGCAGCAAAGCAAATGAACTTGTTTTAATTGCTTTCTTATCCCATTTTAAAATACCCTACATAGTCAATCAATAGAAAATTGGGAGAAAAATGAAAGAAGGAACAAAAAATTTGGCATGTTGAGATAGAAGTGTTTTGTGTACACAAACGAAGCCACTCACAGATTTAATGAGCATGATTTGACCATCATTTAAGGAACTGATACAGATACGGGTTATTGGACTCAAGATCAATCCCACTGAGAAAACAGGTAGTGTTTCACTCTAGTGTGACTCATGTCAACAATTACATTCTGACAGTGTCTACTTTGCATTGTGTGTGGTAAAAAGAACACTGGAGTAGGAGTTAGATCTGGCTGTCCTTCTATACTGTGTGACTTGAGGTGAGTCACTTGACCTCCTTTGACTTTGGTTTATCACCTCTAAAGTGTGGGATTAGCCTAGAGTTCTATAGGATTCCATAGGTTCTAACATCTGTGACTGTGACCTGTCTTTTTTTTTTTTTATTTCAGAATATTATGGGGGTACAGACATTTTGGTTACATTGCATTCCTGAGAGGAAAACTAATAACATTAAATGCTCACATCCAGACAGAAAGCTCACAAATCCGCAAAGTAATAAACCATCTCAAGGAACGGGAAAAGGAAGAGCAAATTAATTCTAAACCTAGCAGAAGAAAAGAAATGACTAAGATCAGAGGAGAACTAAATGAAATTGAGAACAAAAGAACTATACAGAAGATCAATAAAACCAAAAAAGTTGGTTTTTCAAAAAGATAAAAAAAATTGACAGCCCTCTTGCTAGACTGAAAGAATTAGAAAGGAAAGGACTCTAATAAACTCAATTAGAAATGAAAAAGGAGAGATCACTACAGACATCACAGAAATACAAAACATTATCTTTGAATACTATAAAAATCTAGATGCCCAAGAACTACAAAATGTGGAAGAAATGTGACCTATCTTTTTAGGTTAGGTTAAGAGTAAGATGCTCATTAAAATTTTAATTATTATAACAGTATTACTTATTAAATGAAGATGAAACAATGCATATCAAGTTCCAAAATAGGCTCTTAAGGGAAAATTTTAAAACGTACTTTCTCAAGGTGCTTTTATAAACTACTGTACTCCGTGATTTCAGATTCTGTTAAAGATCTTGTTACAGAGGATTGACTTTACATCTCTTTAGATGAACTCATTAACTGAGAGGAGTAAATACTTTGGAATGTCATGAACTAAGAAGAGTTGGGAGTGTAGGGGGACTTTGAGAAGCCTTGTCATTTTGGGGCAATAGGGAAGATTTCTCCATGTGATGCAGAGATGGAGACAAAAGTTAACACACAACACAGTGTGGCCATATTATTTGTGCACAGTTATGGATACTTGAAAGTACTCTGTGTTAAATTCAATGCATTACTTTTTAATTAAAATCATTTCATTTAAAACCATACTTGAAAAATCAAATCCTCTGTTTTCCCTTCTTTTTTTTTTTTATAAGAGAGTATTATTGGTTAGGTCCACATGATTTGGAGATTCAGTTGTATTTATTACAATAATGTCATAAAGGAATAAATTTTAGTCTTTTTGTATTCCGATATACTGACACATCATTCTAAAAGGCATATTTAGCATCAGAGTATCTCTAGTGTTGCTAAGTTTAAATTCACATGAGACACTATATGAAAGTGAAGTGCTAAGCTAGAAAACACTAAAGGAGAACGATCATTCTTTCCTTTACAGCTTATCTTTTGATTAAAATATCTGACAATAAACAAACAGGAAAAATGTACCATATTCCAAGGGTCTCTTTTTCCTTTTCTATAGTAAAGATTATCCCTTGTTTAGCTTTGCTGTTTTTTTTTTTTTTTTTTTTTTGAGACAGAGTCTCACTCCGTTGCCTGGGCTAGAGTGCCCTGGCGTTAGCCTAGCTCACAGCAACCTCAAACTCCTGGGCTCAAGCGATCCTCCTGCCTCAGACTCTCGAGTAGCTGTTACTATAGGCATGTGCCACCATGCCTGGCTAATTTTATATATATATATTTTTTTTAGTTGTCCAGCTAATTTCTTTCTATTTTTTTTTAGTAGAGACGGGGCTCTTGCTCTTGCTCAGGCTGGTCTCCAACTCCTGAGCTCAAACGATCCACCCATCTTGGCCTCCCAGAGTGCTAGGATTACAGGCATGAGCCACTGTGCCCGGCCAGCTTTGCTTTTTTGAGGAGGTGCAGTTTTGTTCATTTGTACTTTTATATGTTAAAGGCCTCATCACTTTCCTAGAACATTTTCATCCTTTTATTTCTTACTTGGTATGATAAGAATGATAGCAAATATTAGGTAGAACAATAGAGAAATGTAAACATGCTCCAGCAACGAACACCTGATCTCCAACACCCAAACAAAATGGCAACCATAAAAGAACTCTCATTCCCAAACCAACAGTGTTGTCTGCTCCATACCAGCTAAGGAGAAGTGCAAGGTATCCAGGATATTTGTTGATGGACATCAGGCCCACTCCAGCTGTCAAAAACACAGCTGTTCAGTTTCCTTCTGAGTGATCAGTGCTACGGGTGCCCTCCAGCTAGCGTGTTCCCTGATAAGGTCCAGTGGAGAGCTGCAAAAGAGCTGAACACTTGGCTTCTAATAGCAAATGCAAAAACAAATTTCACAACAAATTGCATTTTCAGTGCTGCCTGATGCCATACGATTAAATGGGCTGAATTTGTTCTAGTCCACTAACTCGGAAGACATCATGATGGAACAGTTTCTCTTGGTGACTGTTAAATGTTAAAGCAGTTAAGGGAGAAGGATTTTTTTTTTTAACTTCTACAAAGCAGGGGGTGGGAGAGGAAAAGCTGATCAAGCTTATTAGAGCTGCTCTATTAGGAGAAAGCAAATAACGTCATTTAGCATCTTCACCAGGGTGAAAACCATCAATGAGACCTCTCCATGACTTTTTGGTTAGACATTTATTATTTTGAACTTGCAGAGCAGGAGATGAAAAATCCAATATTTTTATCTAGCACTTTCAATTTTTTCAAAGCCTTGTACAAAGATATATATATATATAATATTAAAAACCGTTAGATATATTCACATAATTCCTAGTGTGTGGTTGGCATTATTATATGTGTTAACTCCTTTAATTCTCTCAGCAAGCCTATATGACATGTACTAATACCATTACTTTTTACAGATGAAGGAAATAAAGCCTAGAGAAGTTAAGTAATTTAACCAAGATCACAGAGCTAGTCATGGCAGAACCAGGATTTGAACGAGCCCTTCTAGGTTCAGAGTCTATGCTGTTAATCACTATATGCTGCTGCCTCTTGACTATGCACTACTTTGATATTTGTTCAGATGCAGTGCTGCTGGTTGGCCTACTTCCTGGGGAACAATAGTTTCTGTGCAGAATCAGTTTGATGACTCATTTGCGTATTAATAAGTTCAAACCACATCCTAGCTAAATTGGTCCATTTGTATTTGTGAAGACAGTTCCTTTAAAAATCACCCACTGGTGGGAAATGTTTACTGCCTAAGTTCATGTGTCTCTTCATTGACTCAGCGGTGGAAGTCACGCCTGACAGTAGCTCTCAACCCAGGCTGTGCAATGGAGCAGCTGCATCCTTATTCAGTGGGAAAATTGTGAGGCTATGAGAGAACCGCATTTGCCACTCTGCCACTTACTGAAATATTTTTCCCTGAGTTCTAGGGAGAAAATAAAAATACCTTGTCTACCGCACAGAATTGCTATAAGAATCAAATGTGATAACTTATAGGAAAATATATTATAAAATATAAAGATTACAGTGGTTGAGAATTTCACCTGCCCCATGGGCTACGCAGGATGAGGGAGACACGTGAGAGACTGGACCTGTGTTTTGGCGGGAATTTCCCCCAGTACTGTAGAAACGAGGCACCAGACTGAGGATCAGAGGCATGGTGAGGTGAAGGAAGCAGTTCCTCAGGGACCTGCACAACCCTGCACAATTAGGAGGTTAATTTATTATAATTAGATTAAAACTCTTCTTTACAACTAGCACTTGAAGCTGCTCATGACTTTCTTCATTCAATCATTAATTGATTCATTGAAGAATCCTTCATAAAATCCTCTGTGTATCAAGAATTGTGTTAGGGGGTCAAAATATCACAATAGTAAAATAGCACCATCTGTACCCTGTTGGAGCCAATAGTCTGGTGGAAGAGACAGATTAATAAATGGACAAGTACTATGCACTCTGCTAGCAAGGAGCAAGCACTTCCACACACCATTCTGTGACACTCTGTCCTCTGCACTGAGTGTTATCTACATGTTGGCAGTACCTGGTGGAGTAAGAACATGCACCCTGGTGTCAGCCCACTTGATTAAAATCCTGATTCCACTCCATGCTAGCTGTGTAACGTTGGGATGGTTACCAACCTTTCTAAGTCTCAGTTTATGTACCTTTTAAATGGAGATTTATAATAGGACCTACCTTGCAGAGTTGTAAAAATTACATATGCTTATGCATATACCTTTATATACACTGTACTTCATACTGTACAATGCCTGGAATCTAGAAGCATTTGACAAATATTAGCTATGATGATACTGATGCCAATGAGCATGACAGTCACCTGCTGCCAAATCATAGCCACTTAACCTCTCTCTACCTCAGTGTTCTCCTCTGTGATATGGGGCTAATTATAATACCTACCTCACAGGATTGATGGAAAGAAATAGGACCAAGTGTGTAATCATAGGTTCAGAAACTGTAAACTGTAAATCCTATGCAGAACCAAACTTCTACATGCTCCTTCTTCCTTCACCTCCTCCCTCTCCAAACCTCAGAGAAAGACTAAGTTTGATTATCCACACTGCCATCATCTTCCAGGCTCAGAGTGATGCCTGAGCAAGAGCAAAAGGTCAGGGAAGCTGAGAATAATGAAATGGGATTGGGAGATGTCCAAGAGCAAACCTAGAATTATAGGAGTTCTTATAAAATTTTAGCTTGACCAATGGCTTGGATCTAGAAAAAAAGCTTGGTTTCCTTTTCTGTTTTGTGTCACCTTTTTATTTTTCATCCATTTTTGTTATTTTAGAATAAAGCAACCCTCTCCTCTTTACTAGACTAATATTAAGAACAGTATAGACATTGACATAATAAAATGCCCCTTTGTAAAATTTATAACTGTGTTAACATAGCTAAATGACATTATACTAAAATAATTAATGTAAAATAGAATACTTAAATGAATTTTAATTATCGACATTTACTGATTTTACTTCTGAAGTATTTCCTTTTTTTTCCTATTATTTCCTAAACTGAGTTCTACGGGACCTTAGTTCTATGGAATTTTAAAAAATATAGGAGAAAGGTTTCTATGAACAAATGTATTTAGGAAATGTGAGTGCTAACATCATATTTTTTAATCTTTAATACTATTCAGACAATTAAGAACTAAGAGCCCTCTTGGCCAAAGAGATTCCATTGGTAGGCTGTAGGAATATTAGTTAAAAACCCACTGATTCCCTTTCCAACTCTATCTCTTCCTAATGTTGGGATACCAGGTAGGCAAGATGGTTCTCAGCAGCAAAATTAGGATGATAATAGCACCCACCTCATAAGGTTTTTGTATGAGAATTAAATGAGTCAATATTTGTACAGTATTTAAGAATACCTGGCACCTAATGAGTGCTTTATATGGGCTATAAATAAAATGGGATTCAATATTTCCCAAACTTACTTATTTACCAAATCTTTTTCAAGACATATCACTCTGGACTCATGTTCTTTGGAATAAACCCTAGGCAAAACTCAAATTCATTATGTCCTCCTGTCTAACACAACCATTATCTAAGCTCCTCAACATCCTTTCATCTGGAAATATGTTGGCTACCTCTGATCTTTCTTCCGTCCACTCGGGGCTCCATCTACACAGCTCCTTTTCTAAAACTTGGGTATGTTATCTCCTTCCTTAAAACCTTTCTCTGGTTTCTAAGGGCCTTATGGAATAAGATCCAAATTTCCCATTCTGTGTCAAGGCTTTTCAAAATCCAGCCCCAGCCAATCTTGACATAACCTTCCTTGGAGCCTTTTCTACTTTTCTATAAAACCTCCTCCCCACCAAAACGCCACCTGAGCATCCCAGTCAATTTTTTCTTTGCCTTTGTTTGGCCTGTGTTGTCTTGTTTGTGTATTTTCTGATAAAATACTTCAGAAACAGTTCCCTTTCTGAAGCCTTCCTGGTTCCTTCCTCTGTTACAGAATTAATAAATACATTTATTTAAATCTATGGGGTACAATAGTTCTTTCTTCATGTTGCTAATCAAACGTATGTTCTATTGTGTCATGGTTATTCCTTGCTTGTTTGCTCTATTCATATCTGAGCCCTCTGAGGTCAGGAAATGGAATATACACTTATGTATTTAAGGAACACTTGACCTTTAGGCTTGGAACACAGCAAGAGATTAGTATATGTGGCATTGGACTGAATAAAGAAAATAAAGTGTCTTTAGGAATGGCTTGTTTCATTTTCTAGCCCTCTTGGCCATTTTCAATATTCTCACAATGTCAACTTTCTATTGTCTTTTGGTTTCAACTGTTCTGCTTATTTTTTTCTGATCATGCCTAAATGACTCATAGATCCAGGTGTAGATAGGGCCTGGAATGTTGTTTGATACTCACTTTACCTTTTTTCTCCCTGTCATATTTCATTTTAAAAGGATGTTTCAATGCTAAGACAAGAGTAGTAGCCATCAGCTTAAAATCATTTAATCCTGCTCCTCTCTTCCTCAGTAACAAAATATTTCAGCCTCATTCTGACAAGAAAGATCAAGTGAAGTGTCTTTCCAATAGAAACAGGTCTGATAATTTTCGGTACAAAGAGGGCATTAGTGTTTTTATTCCTTTATGGAAGGCTGCTAAGTGACAAACTAAAGCTAAGTCCTCGGGTCACATGTATAATGGGACAGGCAAGCCTGGTGAGTGCTGTAAATAAATGCAGGACTTTTGTCTGTGGTGGTGTTATCAGCATTCTTCTTCTGGTCTGTGAATACAAGCAAACAGTATCCTTCTCCACTGCCGGGCGTGCCAGCTAATCACAGCCGAGGTGGTAAAAAACACCACCGGACTAACACACCCCACGTTCTCCAGAGGCAACACCGCAGGCTCTCTGGGGCATCATCTTGGCACTCCCTGAATACAAGAAGCCAAGTAGGCCTTTTAGCTGTGTTTCATTTGCGTAGCCCAGCTGTTAGGTAGCAAACTAAAAAGCGTAAACATCAAATAAAAACACGAGGAAAGGAAGGGGTATTTTGGTACACAATTTTTCCACTAAACAGAATGTCTCTTTTCATATCTTGTGTGCCAATTAAAATATATTACATTATTACATATGCATAAGCTTGAGTGATACTCTTTTTAGATTTCAATTTATAGATATTTAAATATTGGAAAAATAGAATTATTAAAATAAAAAGTTCTGGGGCTAACATAAGGCATTTACAAACTTTTACAGGTTTTAAAAAACACTGTCCAAAAAGATATTTAGAAAAATAATGTCTCTAGATGTACAGCTTGAAATAGTACAGATTTTGTTTTCAGAGATTACTCTGGTTTAAAAAGAAATAGAAAGGATTATATTTCAGTAACTGTTCAAAATATCATATTTCACAGATGATTGATTCCATATTGATGATGCATCTTTTGATGTTTATTAAATTAAAAAACTTTACAACCAGGAAACTAACACCAAAAACATGTCCTTAAACATTTGGCCAAAAGCCAAATTCTTTAAAGCTTAATGCAACTGCTTAGTTTGTATTCAAAGAAGTCATAGAGATGAATTTTAAAATCCTTCCCAGTGATTTATTTTACTATAGAATAAGCTTGTTTATATTTTGAAAGAGGCAAAAGATATACACTATCAAGCAAAGGAAACCCCTTTGAATGTAGCAAGAGTAAAACCTGTGTCAACACCACACTCATTTCTCTGATGGGAAGATTGGACACTGACCACAAGCAAACTTTTGAAAATTTTTTCTTGTGAAGTGAGAGAGGAAGGTGGATCAGAATTCTAACCTCTATCCCAAGAGATACAACAGTTCTGCACATGGCGGAGAGTCAAAACTGGCAGCTGCGTGTTCCCAGTTCTGTAATTCTCTGCAGGAAATGGGCATCTGCCCCAATTTCAGCAAAAGATTGGGACTATGGTAAAGGGAAGCTCTTTGTTATTCATTAGCTCAATAAAATTTGCGTTCTGTATGTTTTTCATACATTTGATATGAACTTTCCACAGTGATATACAAACTCATCTTGAAATAAAGAATCGTATGTAAAATAATCTTGAAAAGCTGAGAATTTGAAGAACTCAAATGCAAGAAATTCAAGTAGAGAAAAATAAGAGAAATTCATGCTCTGTACCCTTTTATTTTTTTACATAACTCAAATTCAATATTTGGTTAAAAATAAAGCAATGGAGGGCTACATAGCTCATGCTGTCACTTTTTTTTAGAGCATCATAATAAATATTCATATGCAAATAATTCTTGTACTTGCTAAGAGTATTATCCATGAGGTCTCATTTTGCAACATGACAAATTTTTTGAGTTTAGAAGTAGAAAATGCTATTGATAAATCTTGCCAAGTGGAGGCTAATACATCAACTAAATTGCCCTTGTGGTTAGCATATTTGGTCTCAATAACCCTGTTTTAATTTGCTTCCTTTGTGTATTGTGCATATGTTCTTTGTAAAGCTATTTCTGAAACTTTCTGAAAATAGATGGATTTTTAAAAAGAGGAAACTACTCCATAATAGAATAGAATAGCAAATCTTTCCATAATGCCAAAGAAGTGTTTTGAATAGACAGTAGTATCCATTCATTTACACATTTGGTTGAATTCAGATATTGATGTATTTAGTGTTCCTAGAGCAGAGTCAACTATATTTTACATATAGTGCGAAAGAGAGTTTGACTGTAAATAGGATCATGGGTAACTTAAGTAAATTTCTATTTCACAAAGTAAATTTGTTCCCATGGCCATTTTGTATCTTTGTAATTCTTAAGATATTCTTTATAGTCATTTAACATAATAGATCCCTCCAGCTTTCTCTGAGGAGATGCCACAGTTTATTTCCCTGACACTAGCAGATTGATAACTTGGTAAATGAGTAGGAAAGGAGAGGAGGTAACTGATTGGCAGCAGCCAGGATTCCTGCCTTCATAGTTCAAGAGGTAAAAGAGCCATGGCAACTGCCTCCGGTTGTATCCTTCTGCCTGGTCAAAATATAAGGTGGGAGGACAAAGCAGAGGATGTTGCCCTGAAATCAACAAGGTATAACTTTTCAATTACTCAGCCCAGAATCTCTACTCTAGAGGGTTAAGAGACTGTCTCAACTATTTGTTTTGTTAACAGGAATAACGTAGTAACTAAGGAAAATTAAGAGCATTTTTTGGTAAGGTGAAAAATGCATCGTGCTTCTTACTCAATCCAATCAATGCTGATGCATGACATAGGATAGAATTTGGAGCAACAGATGAAAGCTTGCTTCTGGTTACACGGCCTTCCTAATCTGGTTAGCTTTGCTGCTTCAGGTGATATATAAGAGTGAAGAAAACAAAAGACAAACGAAGACAACAACAACTATGTTAGTCTGCAGGGAAGTCCAAGATCAAGGTGCTGGCTGACTGGATTTCTGGTGAGGGCTCTCTTCCTTGCTTGCAGATAGCATATTCTTGGCCTCCCTCCGTAGCAAAATCAGAGACAGAAGCTCTCTGGTGTCTCTTCTTAAAAGGACCCTAACCTTATTGCAATAAGACTCCACTCTTTCATTTAACCTTTATTATCTTGATAAAGGCCTTATCTCTAAATATAATCACACTGAAGGTTGGAACTTCAACATACGAATTTTGGAGGAACATAATTCAGTCCCTCCAACAACAAAAACCTGTAAGCAATCTGTCATGTTTAGCAGAAGGCAAATCAAAGAAATGGTATGAGATTGTTGTACAGTGTTGCACAAAGGCTGTCCCTGAACCAGAAATATTGTCATCACTTGGGAGCTTATTAGAAATGTAGACTCTCAAGCTCCACCCTACACCTAATGAATTAGAACCTTCATTTTAACAAGATCTGCAGGTGATTTATATGGACATTAAAGTTTAAAAAAACACTATCACACAATTCTTAATAAAAGCAAGGGTTAATTTTGTCCATTATGTTGGAACTTCTCCCATAACTGAAATTGCCAAAATTATACATCGTAACAACACTAATGTTCTTAGGAAAAACTTAGTCTGATAATGTATTAATATTGTTTTTGTTATTATAGGCAAAAGTAATCTATTGATTGAATTCCATACCTTGACATTTTGTTAATATAGCCTATGATAGACCATTAGATTCCTTGCCCAAAAAGTTTAGAAAAAATCCTCTAAGCCTGGACATAAACTAAAACTTCGTTAATTGTACCATTAGCTTAAAACATGCTATTCATCTTTTACAACTGTTCTTTGGTTAAAAATGGCATTATTTTTGAAATAAATAACACTTTAAACTAGGCATATATTTTCTACAACACAGGGAGTGCAACATTACTTATAATGGAATTTTCAATTATGTAGCATTTCAAAGCAACTTTTAAAAATTTATTCCATAATGTCAAAAATGTAGAGTTATGCCTACGAAGCTTAATATTTTGGCACAGACCTAGAAAAGTGCTTAATAAATCAAAAACCCTACTTAAAACTGGCATTTATAGGTTCCTACAATATATTTTCTTAATATTCTGTCTAAACACTGAAAATGCATGAAATATGCAAGATAATACAATTTTCTTTGCCAATGAGAAACAAAGAATACACCCTACTATCATTCTTCAAAATACTAGCATTAGGAGATCACTGAAAATATCATTAGATGTTGTTTAGATTATAGTTTGAGATAAATTGCAAACAAAAGTTACATATTCCCCATGTAATAATGTATGAGAATTTAAAGGAATATATTTTAATGTCAGCATATATTCTGGGGTTAATTTTACAGTACAATATTCAAATTTATGCCTGAACTCTTAATGAATGCTTCATTTAAAAAGCAATGTAGATTAATAATGGGATGATTTGCATAATTAGCTAAACTGCAACAAGTATATAGTCCATATTGCTACATTATGACTTTTTGTCAATCTAACTGTATTTTTGGTTGTGTGTTTTAAATCTAAGCTGCAAGAATTTTTGTTTATAAGAAACAAAGAATACTGTGATGTGATAAAGCATTCATACTGTATTATAGATCTCCTAGCTTATTTATAATGTAGCTCTGAGTAGGCAGATATTTTTGGAAGGGCCCATTGAGTAACTGTGGGATAAAGCTGTGGGGGGAGGTGGCATCAACATGTCATCATATACTTGAGGGGATTGTGCAGTATAAGTATAATGTCTAATCCCTCACAAGTGTGATTATTTCATGAAAACCACACCCCACTGAGCTGCCTTATTGCTGTTATAAAAAATCTTTATTATAGGAAGGTCTTTTGTGCTGTAGGAAGATGAATTCCACACTTTAGAATGTTAAACAGCAGTTTCAGCAGAGTTCTGTAGTTCACACAGATTAATCTACCCCTTTGGAATATTCATGATTCAATCAGAATGCGCTCTCAGTCTCGGCAATTTTACCATTGTAAAATAAACTAAGTACATTCTGATGAAACAGCCTATGCCTAACAAATGGCTTCATTAATTTTTTTTAAGTATTTTATGGATTCTGTTACTATCAAAGAACATCTCTATGAAAAAAGACGTCTTTCCACTAAAGCGAAATTGGTATTATTGAAAAACTTGGTACTTGAGAAAAACAGGATAAAAACCAACACATTATCAGGCAAAGTGCATTGACAATGCAAATCAAATGCACATGGTTTAATTATAATTGCGTATTAACTGAAGAACTGGGGATTATAAATGATATGTCTCTGGTGAAGAGTTCGGCTGAGTACATTACATATTCATTAGCTTTCCATTTTTATTCACTAAATGTCCAGTGTTCTCTCCTATTCACCTGGCATTATGCGTCCATGACTGAAATGAATATTTTGAATTCAGAAGGCCACGTTTATATATAAAAAGACAACAAACTAAGTATTACATATATCAAATATTTTTCTACTAATCTTCATCCTTTCATCTGATTAGCAGATTGTGTTTCATACAAGACCAGAACATTCTATAAAGACCATTCAAAGATTAGATTTGGAAAGAGTGTTAAAGACTCTCACTCCTAACAGATGAGGAATTAGGGAGAAGGAACAGGCAGATACAATCGGTGACTGCCCCCAGATCTTACACTGAACTGGGGGTAGGATCACAGTAAGAAGCCTAGGCACATAACTTCTAATTTCAGTGTAGTTTACAGATAAGTTTCACATAAAAAGGCATGGTAGTTGTTGGAAATTATGTTTGTGGTGAGGGGGAGAGGAAAACGACATTTCAGGTGAGATTTTCAATTTTAAATAGGTAGTTCTCATTATGCAAACTGTATTTCCATCACATTTATTCTCTTTTGGCACCTTCTTTCTCAGTGCCTCTGATTTGGCTCTAGTATTGAAATTTAAGTATGGTTTGCATTGTAACTTTGAAAGAAATGTTGGAAATGGGGTTAATAAAATGTCTCTGTTCTGGTTCAGATATTCCCATGATCTACTTTGTAGTGAAAGTTGAGAAATGTAAACTAAAGTCATTACTAATAATTAAGGTAAATGCATCAATTATGGTTATATTTATATTTCATTATGACTTAAAATAACTTAAACTGGCTCACCCTAATTTATTACATTCATTAATGACTGTTTTAACAGAGATAGATAGCATTTATATTTTCTAAATAAGTGCTGAGTTTCATATATTTTCTGAAGAAAACTCATTGTTTTATTGCATAATTTTCTGGAATGCATACGATCTTTCTTAAGCTAAGAGTTAATCATCTTTCATAATTAAAAAAACGATCTTTCTTAAGCTAAGAATTAATCATCTTTCATAATAAAAGTACACATGGAATTCAGATCGATACGTTTCCTAATTGCTGATCTCTATGTGTTGATTATGAATTGAAATTCCTCAAAGACTTTTCCCCCCAAAATAAGTTTGATAAATGTGATTGACTGCCTATTAATTTATATAATGCCAACTTGATCTAGTGAATGCTTACACAAGTATGCTGACATCTATGTTAACTCAAATCCATGGGAAATAATTGTTCCTGTTTTGTCTTTTTTCTATAGAGGGTTATGATAAATGAAAATTCTTGATATGAAATACATAGTTTTATTCAATTATTATGAGAGAGAGAAAGAAGGGAGAAGATGACTAAGATAGAACTTTCCAGATCCTTTGAAATGGTTTCTGGAGAAACCATCTTTTAATTATGTCCGTGATTAGCTTATCTGATTCATTTACACGTTAGCTTTAGGTAAATACGTCATAGGAGAAATCATCTGAACATGTTAAGTGAAATACATGCTGGGTGAGCTTTTGCACCCTTATCAAAGACCAGCCATGTTAAGAAATATAGAGCACTTCTTACAAGGCACACTATATGAGAGGGTGAACACAACTGGTGAAAGTCCCTTAGACTTAGGAGAAAACTCATGCTGGTTGCTTTAAGGCAAATTCATGAACGCAAAGGTTGAATACCATCCATCTATCCATGCAGAGCCAACACCTCATCCATCACCCAGTGCTATCTGTGTCCTGACTCAAACGTGGTGCTTCCTGCAAAGCGTTATTGAGATCTCAGTAGCTCAGAAACTTACTTTGAGATGTAATCATTTTGTTCAGATGATAGAGCATTTAAAAATCCTATATTCTGGGCTTTGAATAGTTTTTACAAAAGGAAGATGGAAAAAAAGTCAGCCTGGAGAAAAGACAAAGAATTTAGCCCCACAACATAAATGCAAATCAGAAGAAAAGAAGGAAAGAAAAGATGTAGAAGGTTCTAATAGTGGGTACATAGGAAGGTCACAGTATAGTAGCATATTGGTGTATCTCATTCAGGCTTGCCATGTTAAAGTGGGCATTGACACCTCCTCCTCACCACGGGCCAGACAGAATTGGGCACACCTGACATTTTCTTCTACCTCAGGAGCTTGTTGCTGAGGAAAATTTATGGTTCCCTCTTCTGAAACTCTAGGATACTATCCTATATAAGAAAATGAGATGGAACTGGAGGCCATTATATTAAGTGAAATAAGCCAAACATAGAAAAGATTATTTGCATGTTATGGGAGAACACCAAGATTGTTTATGTTTTCCTTCAATGTGAAAATTAAAACCCTAGCCCCTGGCCTGGAGACTTAAGTCCTGGTCTGAAATCCCACTGGTTGTCTGTCCCTAGTTTACACCTACTGAATTAGCATTTTACTTTGTGTGGAAATTGCGGTTTAAAAACATACTGTCTACAATCTCTCTGATACACTTTGATACTCCTCCCTGTAAGAGATGGAGGCTTGAGTGTAGGCCGAACTTAGGGACTTACTTCTAATGAATAGAATAAAGCACAAGTAATTGTGTGTGACTTGGAGAACAAGCCATTAAAAGATACCAGGGCTTTCTTCTTGGTCATTTTTTCCCTCTTGAATTAATTGCTCTGAGGGAAGCTAGCTCACCAATGACAAGCTCACAGAGCAAGAAACTAAGGTCTCCAGCCAATAACCAGTGAAGAACTGAAGTAGCCTGTTAGGAACCAGGCTGCATGGCAGGAGGTGGGTAAGCAAGCAAAGCTTCATCAAACTGCTCCCCATTACTCACACCACTGCATAAGCTCCGCCTCCTGTCAGAGCAGCAGCGGCATTAGATTCTCATAGGGGTGTGAACCCTACTGCAAACTGTGCATGCGAAGGATCTAGGTTGTGCGCTCCTTGTGAGAATCTAATTCCTGGTGATCCGAGATGGAGCTGAGACAGTGATCCTAGTGCTGGGGAGCGGCTGCAAATACAGATTATCATTAGTAGAGAGGTTTGACTGGACAGTAAATGTCATGCTCTTGAAATCATTCCCCTTCCAGTCTGGAAAAATCATCCTCCATGAAACCTGTCCCTGGTGCCAAAAAGGTTGGGGGCCACTGCTCTAACCCATAGCACGTGAATGAGCCATCTTAGAAGTGAATCCTTCAGCTCTACTCAAGCCTTAGATGACTGCAGCCCAAGCTGACACTTGATTGCAGCCTAATGAGAGACCCTGAGCCAGAACCACTCAGCTAAGCTGTTCTTGAATTCCTGGCCCACACAAATGATGAAATATTTCGGCAGTAATTTGTTATTCAGCAATAGATAACTAATGCCATATTTTTTCAGGCATTCCTATGTTTCTGTAGTGGGAGAATGCAAACTGTCTATATCATGTCAGATGGTTATGTTAGCTGAAATTGCTGGGTACAATAGACTACACAATAAAATGCACAAGTCAAATTTATAGCTAAATTACTTTTACATATATACGCCTGTATTTCTAATGTATCATTTGCTTATATTAAATAATTTTACTTTTTACATAGGGATATTCATAAGTATTGTATCTAATTATAATAAATAGGATATGGTGAGGTTTCTTTCAAAAAGTGTTATCGGACAAACCTCCAGATGGAATACAAATGAAGAAAAATTTAAACTCATTCTTTTTTATAAACATATCTTATTTAATTGAATTACACATATACACACACATATATAGATATATATGTGTCTATATCTGTGCGTGTGTGATTATATATAAAATTAATCTACTTCATCATTTTATTTCCCATATAGCAATAAGTACATGGGCTTTGGAGTAAACAGGTTTGATTCCCATTTTGGTGACTTACCAGTTATATGATCTTGAAAAAATTTACTTAATCACCGTTTCTGTTCCTGTACTTGTAAAATGAAGGAAATATTACTAGGTCATAGAGTTATGATGAGGATTCAATATTATTATGTATGTCAAATACCTGGCATAATGCCTGGTTAATAGGAAGAACATACAAAGTATTAATTTCCTTTTCTTTTCCCTTGCCCTACCTTTATTTTTTGTTTCCTGTTTAGAGTTGCTTTACACAACATTACAAATTGAAAAATCAGCGTTCTAATAGACAGGCTCCACAAACCATGGTTGAAAAGTATGATAGGGTAGATAGTTTTATATAAATACTATATCACAAATGTTTTTACACAGGAAAGCACAAAGGGTTGTATCTTTAAATGTAAGACTTATCTTTAACCATTTATACTTTCTTTCTTGATAGAAATAATTTTATAATGTAGGTCATCAAGGCTAGAAATGAAATGTTAACGTAGGTTGACCTTTTGTTTCTCTGTAACATTCCCACACGATTGTTCCAGTAGAATAATATTGCCTTTTGCTGCTATATTCTTGGTTTAAATATAGACATTTTAAAACATTGATAATATTCAACTTCAAGGTATTAACCTCTTATTTTGAAAAGTTTATATTGGATAAAGCAAAGTAACAGTCCTATAACTGATAAAATTCTGGATTTCAAGCAAGAGCCTCTAGCTATCTTAAGGCAAAGAAAAATTATTGCAAGGCTACTGGGGGCCTAGAGAACTAATGGATATAGGAAGACCATGGGAGATGAGAACAGGAAGAACAGCATGGCTCATAGAGAAAGTTTAGTCAGCCTGTTGCTGCATGGTGAATAATTTCCAAACTTTCCCTCTGTCGTGACACCTCAACCCAAGACAACACCCATGAAACAGCATCTGATTGGCCAAACTTAGATCGTATGTCCTCTCTTGGCTATATGAGGATGGTGAGAGACAGCAAATGGCCCCTTTGGCTACTATAATGGCTGGCCTACTGAGCCTACTTAGCCTACTCTCATACCAAAATTATAGAAGATGGAGAGAAGCAACTCCTCTAAATCATACAATAATATCTTAGGAGAGACAAAGGTATCAGGGCTGACAAATATGACCCATTTTTTGTTTAGTGTAACAGTGGAAGGGGGCTTAACATACTAGCTCCATTTTGCTTTTCACTCCCTGCAGTAATATACTTTAAGTTAAAAGCTTCTGCTTAGCTCTGCACATAAGCTAGGGGAAAGATGGTAACTGTCTCTTTCCCAAAACTAACTCCTAGGGAGACAAGAAAATATACACACAAGTAATGATGCTATGTTAAAGCTTTATAGGAAAATGATGACTTGAGCCCTCCAAAGTTACCTGACCAAGAGTAAAGAAGTTTTACAAGCTCCTCAGAGACTCTCACTGACACCCAATGTCTGCGATCCTTGGTTACCTCTTGCAACTCCACCCCCCTTCCCACACACAATATAAAAAGCAGCCTAAAGTTCATACTAACCTAAGATAGTTCTTTAGGACATTGTTCTGACATCTTCTTGGTTTGCTAACTCTTGAAATAAAACTCACTTTCCTTGCCCCAACACCTTGTCTGCTGACTTATTGGCTGTCTTGCAGCTAGCAGGATAAGCTTGGACTCAATTACGCTAGTAATGTCTGACTGACTTATTTGAAGGGAAGGAAAATTAGACATGCCAATGAGGCTAGAGAATTGGAATGGGGTATGATGAGATGTGAGAATAAAATTTTATAATTGTATTATATGAGTATTAATATCCCATATTTTATTAAGAACACTGATTAAATATGGAAATTATAGATATTTTTTAATTAGAGAAAGATTATAGAATGGCTAGAAAATACTAGAATCTTTGAGATTTACTGAATTTATTAAAAATTTATAATGAAAATAAAAAATAGCAATATATTCATCTACTTTGCATGTTAAATCATAAGTCAGTGTGGCATAATAAAATATTTGATTTTTTAAAATTTATATTATTCATGGCATACAATAGCGCTACATTGGTATACAGCACTGTGGTAAAGTCAGGGCCTTCAGTGTATGTTTAGTCACTGTATATTTGTCCTAAGTTTGTCCTAAGTTCCTGGCACAAGGTTGCTAAAACCCTTGGAATTTTCTGAGTGATGGGAGTGTCTTTTGATCACACTGGAGTTTATGCCAATGAGGTGATTGAATGGGGAGAGGGAGGCCTACATAGCTTCAGGATAGAGCTGCTCATCAGAAAGACCAAATGATTAGAGGTTTTCTGAAGAGGAGGGAAGTAGCAGGTAGGGGATTAAGCTCTGTAAAACTCTTGAACAAGATTTGATAAACTTCCACATTGGTGAATACATCGAGGTGCCGGGAGGTGGCACACCTAGAGGGGCACGGAAGTTCTGTGCTCCCTCCCCCATACCTTGCCCCGTGCATCTCTTCCATCTGGTTGTTCCTGAGTTGTATCCTTTATAGCAAATTGGTAAAATAAAGTGTTTCCCTTTTGTCTGTGAGCCATTTTAGCACATTATTGAGACTGAGGAGGAGGTTGTAGGAACCTCCAATTTACTAATATAGCTGGTCTGTCAGAAGCACAGGAGACCTGGACTTGCCATTGAAATCTCAATTGGGGACAATCTTGTGGTGTTGAGTCCTTTATCTTGTGTAATCTGATACTAACTACAGGTAGATAGTGTCAGAATTGGATTAAATTGTAGGACACTCAGCTGTTGTCTGGAGAGTTGGAGAATTACTTGGTGTAGAAATAGCCCACACCTGGTGTCAGGAGTGTCGTGTCTGTAGAGAAACCATGTTTTCCTGACTAAAAGAAGCTATAATCAATTCGCTGAAAATAATAAGGGGTTAAATCTGTATCTTTTGGCTTAAAAAAGATTAACCTGAGTAATTTTGCCTAAAATCACTATATTTTCTCGGATAATCTAATTAAAAACAACCACTCCCAAACAATCCTGGAAACTAAGGAAAACAGATTTTAATCATTTTATAGTGTGCAGTCCAAAATGTGAATACTTCAAATAGCCGGTCTCACACTTGCCTAATCCACCAAGTGAGCTGAAGCTTGGAAATCATTATCTCCTTGATTTTCATCTATGAGGGAAGTGGGGTTGTGTTCTAACAATGTAAGAACATAGTTAAAATGCTTGATTTTGTTGTTTTGATAACAGACTTATATCTACATTGTCTGCTAATATTGGTGAGAAAATGAGTTTAAAAAAAAGATGGTTTTCATAGAGATGTTAATTAGTTGTACTTAAGCAGACACAGATTTCCATCCGTTATACCCTTATAAAAACATTTTAACAAATGGGAATTAAATTTATCTAGTTTTGCATCCTTAACTCTTTAGCTAAAAGAGCCAAATTAGAAATATAATATTCCCTTATGAATAACTAGAGTATATTATTGACTGTGAAGTAGATTTCAGACATAATCAGCAATTTTACAAGTGGAACTCCTGAAAGTGATAAAATAAATGGGAGAATAAAGGGCTTAACAAAATTTTATTTTGTATACTTATATATACAAATTGTATATTTTATTTTATATACTTATATGTGCAAATTATACAATTAAGTATAATTAAAATAGTAAGGTTTTCCATCTAAATAGCATCCACTATATTTGAAATTATCTAATTGGAGAAAAATAATACTTTATGATATATCTGTGTGTGTGCCTAAGGCACACACACAGATATATCATAAAGTGTTATTAGGCATGTGCCTAAGTTAGCTTTGTTTTGTTACTCCTGAATGCCATTTTTGTTACTTGTTATCTCTATTAAGTTTAGAGAAAAGTAGCACATATGAGGAGACTTTAAAAAAATTATGGATGATGGCCATGGTGGCTCATGCCTGTAATCTTAGCACTTTGGGAAGCAGATGTGGAAGGACTGCTTGAGGCCATGAGTTTGCAACCTTCTTGTGCAAAACAGCAAGACCCCATCCCTACAAAAAAATAGAAAAATTAGCTAGGCACAGTTGCATGTGCCTGTAGTCCCAGCTACGCAGGAGGCTGAGGCAGGAGAATTGCTTCAGTCCAAGAGTTTGAGGTTGCAGTGAGCTATGATGACACTGCCTATGATGACTCTAGCCTGGGCAACAGAGTGAGATCCTATCTCAAAAAAAAAAAAACCAAAAAAACAGTTTATGGAAAAGAGAATTAAAAATATAAACTTTATTTCTCAATATAAGTTTCATCAAGTCTGAGACAATTTTGTAAGTAATGATTCCAGCCATTTAATCCATCCTTAAGAACTGAGGGTCTTGGGAATTTAAACATGTCAATGCAGTCTGTTTTATATTATTAACTGAATAATAATGGATTCCCTTTAAAGATGTTTTAAGATAAGGCAACAAAGAAAAGGAGTCAAATCAGGACTGTAAGGTAGATGCCTAATGATTTCCCATTGAAACTTTGGCACAATTGCCCTTCTATTTTAATATAAGGATGTTACCAAAAGCTTGGCACTTATCCCTGAGGCCACATCATATAAGAACAATGACAAGTGGTTTGAGGAGAAGGAAAGAGAAATTTATTAATTTGCCAGCAAATGAGGAGGTTGGCAGAGTCCTGTCTTAACGTACCAACATCTTCCCTCTGAGCAGGAATAGAGAGCTTTTAAAGGCGAGGTTTTGAGCTTCAGGCTATTGCTGTTTAACTATAGTTGATGGTTCTGAGTTATCCTATTTCGGCTAAGACAATCTTATGACTTCCACTTGGACAATTCCCTTGGGCCATCTCCTGGTGCAAAGAACAAAGGACACTCTCTTCCCTCTCTGATGACTAGCCTGAGACAGGGATACAGGTTTCAATTCCCAAAAAGAGTGGGGGAGGTTTTAGAGAGACAAAAAACATTTTTATCCTTTTTTAGGCCATTCCCTCTGTTACAATGAGAGGAATGAGCAGGAGCACTGCTGTGGTAAAGGAGGACTCTGGTGAAGATTTCCTGGGCATTTTTCTGCGAAAGCTTTGGCCAACGTTCTCAAAACACTCTCATGATATGCAGATGTTATGTTTTTAAAGACCCTTTGTATGAGATTTTCTGATGTTTAGGCATTACTTCTCTCTTCCCCTTTGCCGTAGGAAGATTCACTGAAAAATCTATTCACAATAAAGCAGATTCATGAGAAAAATGATCAAATGTGTTTAATGTGTATAGATGGGAACCCCCAGAAAATGAGGATTCCACTCTCTAACAGGGTTCTGAAGCTTATATGACTTTCTGATAAAATGGATTATCAGAGGGGGTAAAAGAAGAATTCTGTTGAGGGTCAATAAAGGATTACCAGGGAGAATGAATGGATGGGGAACAAAGATTAACTGGTAAATAGTTTCCTTTGGAATTTAAATGAGTCCAGGAGACAAGACACTGTCTTCTTAAAGAGTCTATTCTTTGATATGCTGGTCTTATAGGGAGGGGAAGAGAAGAACAATTGTTCCCCTAAGTGGGTCTGGATCTTGAGCAGATAAAGAAATTTCAAGGATTTTGGGAGAGTGGACGGTGTGGTGGGGGGAGGTCAGAGAGACCTTGAAGCTTCTGTCAGTCTAGCATGTCAAAATGCCATACTTTGGAGTAAAAATATTCCTAATTTCCTTCATAAATTTATTTTGATTCTCTGTTTTTATCTATGTCTCTTTGTCTCTGCCTACCTGCGTTTGTCTCTGTTTTTCTCTCCCTCTTTCTCTCCCCTGGATTGTCCAGATTGAATTGGACAATTAGAATTGATAAAGTTTCAATTATGTGTTCTTTGTAAAGGTGAGCCTCCATGGTGGACTCCTGTTGTAACAGAGGCAACAGCCTGAAAAAGGGTAAAATATTTTATGAGTTGTCTCTTTAAGCTCTCCAGCACTTTGGGAATTAAAACCTACATACCTGTCTGAGGCCAATAATCAGAAGGGGAGGGGAGTGTTCTTTGTTTCTTTGTAGCAAAGGAGATGGCTCAATGGAATTGCCCAGGTGGAAGTCACAAGATTGCCTTAGCCAAAATGGGATGAATCAGAACCATCAACTATAGTTAAACAGCAATAACCTGAAACTGAAAACCTTCCCTTTAAAAGCTCTGTATTCCTGCTCAGAGGGAAGACACTGGTACTTTAAGACAGGACTCTGCCAACCTCCTCATTTGCTGACAAATTAATAAACTTCTCTTTCCTTCTCCTCAAACCACTTGTCCTCATTGTTCTTCTGATGTGGCCTCGGGAACAAGTGCCGAACTTTCGGTAACATTGTCACTGTTTGTGTCAAAGAAAAGGCAGCTTGAAACAGCACTTTGTTGGCTATGTTGTTTGAAGGTGATACGTTACATAGACCTTCTTATGGTGAAAGAGTGAACCAGAGAATCAAAAAGGAAAGGATGAAATAATCTTTTCGGCCTCAGTGGTCTCAGGTAATAAATTATATTTCTTTAGAATTTAAAATGTGTTTTATCTTAATAAATGGATAAACAAATAGAAATAAATTGGGTGGTAAAGCATACTTGAAAAAAGTCCCTCTAAATTTTTGGGATTCATATTAATTTAAGTACTGTTTGAATAATTACAGGTAAATAAGGGGAAATCATTTTTATCATTACTGGTGTTTTGCCTTGCAACTTGCCTTCTCCCAGAAGAACTTTCAGGCACACTGTTAACAGTTGTATAAACAAATTCTTGAATACATGGCTTCAGTGTTGAGTTGACATCCTTACAATTACAGAATGCTCCAGAGCATTGGTCATGAGCATGTGCATTTGTAGCTTCATATTTTTCTCTTTACTAAAGGGATGTTTTCACCCATCATGTGCAAGTACTAATAGAACTTGCTGATCCCAGAGCAAAAATACTTCACCTGTGAAGGAATATAAGTATTGCTTGAATGTTTGCTTATAATACTAATACCTGTCATACCTTATTTATCCCAGTAAATCTCTCAGAGGATATAAGTCAGGCAACATGAACACAAACTGTTATAATTAGGTCAGATGAGAAATGCCAACACTCTGCCATTAACCATGTTTCTCAGCTCTTCTGATTTGAACCAATAACCCCAACTGACCAAAGGTTAACATAGTACCAGGTTTTTCTTAAAACAGCAGGTGGAGGTGATTTTCATTTTCTTTGAGTTTATTTAAGGTCTTTTTAATATGCACTAAACTGGAAACATGATTTGCATTTCAGTTTTAGGAAATTAAGCCTCCCTCTTGGATTGACTCAGGAGATTTGGCCTTTTGGGGACTCTGCATTTGGGGAAATGAAAACCTAAAATTCCCCCGAAACACCAAAACTAAAACCAAAAGAAAATAGCAATAACAACAATAAAGATATTATTGGCAATAAAATGAGTCCCAACACACTCTTTTTTCATGTGAATTCCTATGACAGCAGCCTGTGAAAAGTCTTTTTCTTTATTTATTTGAATCCCTGATCTTTATTCTTAGATCACACATACGTGCAAACTCAGTAGGGTAAAAAAGAAATATGTTCATCTCTCCTGGTCAAAAAAGTGTGAACCAGTTTAAGAGATGAATTACGTTTGAAATTGATCTTCATTTCCATTCCCTCACCATGTCCATACACCCCTGATGTCCTATCTCATCCTTTATACTATTTTTGATACTAAAGAAATAGAAATTCAGAATCAGAAAACCAAGGCCAGATTTGGGGTTGGGGGCTATCAAAGGTATATCAAAATCTAGCCTGGGTATTGTCAACCATGGATTTCAGGGTTGAGGTTCTATTTTATGTCTATGTCAGGTTCCTCTGCTGAGTATCGCTGTGAGAGTGGTTGGCATCTGAATCTAGCAGCATAAGAAAGAACATCCAAGGTTTCCCTATTACTCACAGGGTAAAGTTCAAATTCTTTCCACAGTATTAAATACTCTTATAACTTCCCCTTGCCTATTACTTTTCTGGCAATATGTTGTCTACTAATCCCTGTCTACATTCACACGTCCTCTAAGCATGAACAGCTACTTGCTAGAAAGTTTTACTGCCTTTACATATCCTGTTCCTTTTATTTGGTAATTCCTTCTCTTCCTTTTTCATTTTGAGAACTGCTCATTAATTTTTAAAATATAGCTCAAGGATCTGTTTCTCTGTGAATTGAACTGCAGTTGAATGTACTTGCCTTTGGGCAAATATTTTATCTTGTATATTCTGTCATTAAGGACTTTGTCATACTATAGCACTATTGTTATTTTTCTTGTCTACCCCCACACAAGGCTGAGAGCTCTTTGAGGTAAGAAGTGTGTCTTCTTCATATGCATCCTTGATAGATAGCATAATAAAGTATTTTACATATCTTAAATATGCAAAAATTATTGAATAAAATATTTGAATGAGAGATAATTGCTCTAGAACTCTAGAACTATTATTTATAATATTTTTGAAATACCAGTTTTAGATACTGCTGCAATCTCAACCAAGCCTTGGAACTCCGTGATGTCATGCTCTGACTTCCTTTCCCCAATGAAGTACAAAGTTTTACTCAAAATGCCTTCACCAAAAGCTAATCATCTGACCTACCTATTGTCTTCACAACCTATACAATGCTTGTAACCCTCTCTTTTAGCCAAATTTTATTTTCTGGCAACTACTTTTGCCATGAGATTTCTTGATTGCCTAGGATATTTTATATGGAGCCACCTTTCTCCTTGGGGGACCCTGTTGTAGGAGACTAGAATATGGCAACCCCAAATATGCCTCTTTAGCATAAAGATTATTTTGAGTTGATAATTTTGAGAAATAGCTGACAAAAGAGAAGCCTCCAAAACAGAATGCTTCCCTTTTGTACAGGCAATTTACATATGTAAATAAATTTACATATATAAAGAAATCTCCATTTGTAATGGTGTCTCCCTTTCCTGAACCAAAAGGAGAAGAATGACTCTTAATCACAAGACTATTATCAATGAAGAAGGCATGAACTGAAGTTTTCATAACATATCTTACCCTTGTTTACCATACTTTTCCTGGTCACCTTCCCATAACTTGTCTCTCCCATACCGTCTTTCTTTTGTTTTTGCTGAAGGTAGAATTTAAACTGAAGTTTTAAACACCTCTTTGAGTTACTCATTCTTGAGTACTCCAGTCTGTTACATGCATGAAACACATGTTAATACACTATTGTTTTTTTTTTTTTAACTCCTATTAATCTATCTTTTGTTACAGAGAACCAGCCACTCATGTACAAAGGTAGAAGGAAAAAAGATTTTACCTCTCCTACATTCTCTTTTAGAAAGGGAGTAACATAAATTTAAAAGCACTTAAGAAATAAATACAAGAACATTAAACAAAAATAAGAATATTGACATAATTTGCTCATCAAGGAAAACTGGATTTTTTTTAACAGAAAAGAAGTAGAAGGGTTGTGAAATTTCTAAAAATGAACTATTTTGAGATTTCCAAAGTGAGATAGAAATTCAAGACTGTCTGGTAGCCACATCTCAGAATTCACACTTACCTCAATTTTTGAAGTACATACTGATTTAATAATATTCAGGTATGCATTCTCCCAGGGAAAATGCTTTTAGAAAGCCACAATTATAACTTCTGATATTTTTCCCTAAGAATCTACGGTATCTATGACTTCCATGGGCATTCAATATAAACTTATTAATAGGAGCTAAAGTCTCTATTAATTGACTATGTTTAAACCACTAAGTTGCTAGCAATGAGTCTAGAAATTATTGAAGATGTATTATTCTGATAATTGCTATTAAAATTTGTTACTAACAAAAGTTGGCATACTCATTAGTTTATCAGATCATATTTTTGAGCTGGAATTAATGTGTTTTTGAAAATATGTATATATGTATATACTCCTATTTATTTCTCTCCTTACTTAAACACCTCAGATTGCTTCAGTTTGAGTGATTTTGATGTGTTTGAAATTTCATCTGGGTTTAGAGTCTCTTGGAATCTCAGCATATGCCAAAGCATAAAGAATAGTTTGAGTGATTTTAAATGAGAACTGTAATTTCTAAAGTCCTCTTTCCTTTTGGTGAAATATTCCTACATTTGTTGAGCTTCAGTGATTGCTTGAAATCATAGTGTATTTGTTTTCCAGGACTGCCATAACAAACTTGGTAGCTTAAAACAATAGGGATTTATTCTTTCATGGTTCTAGAAGCCAGAAGTGTGAAATCAAGGTGTTAGCAGGGCCACACTCCCTACAGAGGCTTTAGGGGAGAATTTTTCATGCCTCTTCTGTCTTCTGGTGGTTGCCAAATTTCTTAGTTTTGGGCCACATCATTCCAATCTCTGCTTCTGTCTTCTCATTGCCTTCTCCTATGTGTCTTTCTTTACTCCTATGCGTCTCTTATAAGGAATACCTATCATTGGATTTAGGGCCTAAACTGGTGAATCTATAATGAACTTCTTATCTAAGATCTGTAAATTAATTACATCTGCAAAGACTTTTTTTTTTTTCAAATAAGTAATATTCATAGGTTCCAGGGACTAGGATGTGGGCATAGCTTTTGGGGGGGGGGGACACCATTTAGCTACTACACATGCCTTTCCATAGAGATTCTATAAGGACAAAAGATTCCTTTTTGGATAAAGTCAGTCTGTATATTTACCATTTCCTTCTTATTTCCATTTGGTTGGATTTTGTAGTGATAAATTATATGGGTATACTCATGGGTTACATTTGAGACTGGTTTTAGAAATACTTTTTAGTGATGAGATTTTTATTGCTGTTTTTGTTGGCTTTTTGATTAGCTACCTAAAAAAGAGCTACAGTTTTATTTACAATTGATTGTATTATTTGTAGATAGATATGCTTTTTAACATGCAAGGATGGCCATAATGGAAGATTCTCTTTCACTTCTGCCATAAATTATGTGTCAGTTTATATAATATTAATATATCTTTCAATAGTGAGATGAACAAATCCCAAAGTTGGAGAGGATTTGGAGTTGGTTTCACTAACATTCATGATTAACATCTGGAAGCCTTAGAAGTGATTTAGGAGAAATATCAGCACATGTTTCTTGTTGGATAAATCTCAGTGGAAGAGGCATACAAACATTTGAAAATAATTCACTGCTTTTAAAAAGTATTGTATTATCAAACCCTGCACACTTTTATTCCTTTAGCTCTTTTTTCTTGTATCCAGTTCCTGGATTTGAATTCCTCCAGTTATAGTATCACAGGCCACAAAATATTCCTGAGAATATAATTTTCACACTTTCCATGGCTGTTGTTAGGATATCTCTGATTTACTACAGTTTTACATCTATTCTAAAATATTCATTATTCAAAAACAGGTTGTAAAATTCTGACAAAGACCGCTTTCATCCTTATGCGTCTATGATATAAATGAGCTTTGGTGGCTACATAAAGAAGAAAACACAGTTCAGTTAACTAATGCAACTGCACTAAGTAAATAAACAAAGCTCAAGTCAAATATAAACTAGGCTTTGCTGTGTGCAAACAGACCCAGAAGAAAAACAATGAACATCTGTAGTTCAATGCCACTAGAGCATTAATTTGCTTTTAGGTGCTCTTTCAAGAATAAGAACATGTTTGCTTTGATTACAATGATGATTTTATTTAAATTTAGATCTCATTATTGTTGATTTATTTTTACTAATTCCAAGGACTAACTTAGTCTATATTAATTATATCTTTTAAAAGCTTTTTAACTGACCAGAAGGTATTCAATTTATTTTTCTCCTACTTATGGCTCAACTGAGGAGTAGTATAGATAATAAAAATCTCTTTGTATATTCAAAAGATTAATGTCTCCTTTCAATAATCTGACAGTGCTCTCACCTTAAAACTATTTCACTGACACTGAAATCGCACAACGCAATTCTAACAAAGAGAATAAAATTGTCTCCCCTGTCTCTTAGGTGATCACATACATGTAATGGTTTGTTCATGCTGCCTCTCAACACTCATGGATTTATAAAGACAAGCTAAGAATAAATTAGCCCAATGGGCTCTATTGGCACAAATATTCCAAAACATTGTAAACCATCACCAAAAAGTTTTACAGTTTTTTGTTGTAAAGGGAAGATATGAGGGTTGATTGTAAAATGTCATCCAATTGTCCACTGTTGCCATAAAACATTCCATAAACACAGGGACTTTGTCCATTTTGTTCATAACTGTATCCTCAGTACCTGTAACAATTCCTGGCCCCTTGTTTGACTCTATGATTCAGAGAGAACATTCAAACCATCTGATTCAAAGACTTTTGTACCTTAGCAAGGTTCAATAAGGTGTGCTTGGCTCCTTCAGTTTTTGGATCACAGAGCTTGAAAAAGTTCTTGCTAGGGGCAAAGTTCCCGTAGCCAAAAACATAACTTCATTGAACTGTAGAATAGGAAGGCATTTCAAACTTCAGCCAATCAACAACTTTAGCATTAACGATGAAAAACAAAAACAAAAACAAAAATAAGAAACCTAGGTCTGGAGAAAAAAGGCAACTTGTGGAGAGTGGCCCTGGGAATGAGAGACAGAACCAAGACTAAAATCTAACACCAACACCTTGCTCCCTAATTCTAAGACCACAAAGAAGAGAGACAATGACATTGCTGGCCTTTGAAACCACAGAAGACAGACCTCAAGACTTTCAGCCTCTGTGGTTGGATAAATGCTACTGAAGAACTCTGAAAATGTATCCAAGTTGCATTATCTTCCCTTCACACTTCTCTTACCTCCAACCCTGCTTTCTCTTCTCTCTGATAACATTGGCATTCAGACCCTTACCTGTTTTTCTTTTTTCTATTTTTCTTTTCTTTTTCCTTATAATTCTTATGTTCTTGCCTAAAAGATTCATGCTGTTCTGAGTTAATGCCACCGATTTAGTAAAAATTTCTCATCTTTTTCAAGAGGACCTTTGAGAATGAAAACGACTTGCCAAAACACTATAACCAATGATTGGCAGATCTGGGACTGGAACCCAGGTGTCTTGTGTACTAGTCAAAGTTCTTTCTATTATGAGACTATACGGGAGAAATAGCAATGCCCTTATCAATTATAAGAATCCCAAAGATTAATAGAAATTACACTTTCAAATGTCATTCCTCTATATGAAAATTGACAATCTTCCTGTCACCTCTCTCTGTCCCCTGCCCAAGACCCTAGCTGCTTCTTTGTTTATAAGAAAAAACCCCAAGTCTTCTCTGCCTACCTTTTGTTGATGTCTACACTCAGTGGGCCTTCTGTGTTTCCCTTTTAGTAACCAAGCTGTTTTATTTACCATCCCCAGAACAAAGAAAGTTCTTATTCTTGCTTATTGTTCCACTTCTCTAAGAGAACTCAGCTCATCCTTTAAGACTCTTTCTCCCTCTCTCTCTGTAGTAATACATCAGGTGCTGTGGGAAGCTCTGAGCAGAGGGAAGAAAAAGAAGGGAGTGAAAGTTTTCTTTATATGGCTAGGAATTTTATAGAGGGTATGTAGTCATATTTACATTTTACTTGTAAGGACAATGAGGATACAGTAGTTATACAAACTGCATGATACATAATTTTAGGAATGGAAGTTGGTTCACATGTCCCATGCCCAAGCTCTTAGTCATTCAACTCAACTATTCATTAATTTGAAAAGTGATAGGAAGCTAAAACAAAAGTCATATTTTTTATATATGATATTAAAAAGTCTCTGTGCCAGGCCAAAGAAGATGTGAACTTTATCCAAACTAGCAGGGGACAGGTAGTGTTAAGAAGAGATTTTCTGGACTGACCTTTTTTGAAATAGAGGGACTGGGAAATAGAATTACTGGGAAAAATCACATACAATGCTATTACAGAAACATTTACTCTTATTCTTAAAATAATTGTCTTCAAAAATAAGAAAACAAGCTCAGCTTAAGAAAATTTGGCTTTTGGCTTTAGTGGTAATGAAAGAATTTAAAGAGTTATGGCAGAGTGTAAGAAAAACTAATGCACAGATAGATAGATAGCTGCATCAGGCTTCTAGATAAATAAAACAGTCATGAACATTACAATGGCTGACAGCTGCAAAAATAACTGAAAGTGACAGTAGCCAATACTACCCAAAGCTGAAGAATGTAATTTACATCTTAGTGAAATTAAACATATTATAATAGCTTAGCTTCCAGGCAACAATACTATTAAATTTGCAGTAGTAGATTATGACATCATCTGAAACCCCAGGATACACATTTAGAGCTGGCTATTATGGTTTGTAATCTGTACTGCTGTTCTGGTTAGTTTTTCATTTAATTCATTGCAGGCTTCTATTAAAAAAAGACAAATAACAGCAGTTGAGGGTGCTGCTTTTTGCAAAAGCTGTTAAGCCTCAGGTTGCAGTGATGTCACATTCTAGAATCAGTAATGATAGCTTATATCTGAGATGCATTAAGAGGTCAGAATTATATTGAACAACATAATAATTTAAGCATTTTTTATGGTCAATAAGTATAATCTTGGGAAGTTTTCTAACTCACTTTTCTTTTCCAAAATGTTTCTTAGCTAACTCTGCCATACACAGTGGCAGAATAACAGTACAACCTACTGCTTTTATTAGAGGGTTTATATTATACAGCAGCAATCTCAACCAAATATATTGTACTGAGGACCACTGGAAGTTCACATTTCCACAGAGTGTTGGGAGGAGAGAAAGGTAAGTATCTGTGAACTTATAAAAACTGTTTTCAGAATTTTTTGTGTTGATGAATTTCTTTGGAGAAGAAATGTATAACTCACATCTAATTCAAAAATGCCCATTTTCCAAAAGTTGTGTGGACCTTGTTTCATTTTAACAGTGATTCTCAAGGGTTAGGGAAGTTCATTAAAATCTCTTGCCATGGGTAGAAGAAAGGATCATCTAGTTTGAAAAAATCCCCTTTCCTTCCACCAGATGATTTGAGCATTTTTATTTAAGGAATGTTTGCTCTTATTACCCAATCCCAAGCACTGAACTAATAAAATTCCCATTTATTGCAAGAGGACACTTAAGTATTGGGGAGATGAAAAATAGACTCTAAAACCCTTAGTAAATTGTCGCCTTCATTAGCTTTCCAGGAAGTTTAATGATTCTCCAATCAGTGCTTCCCTCTTTAAGCCAAGGTATAAGCTCCAGATGATTATTACCAGTAAGTATCTAGTAATACTAAATTTAGAACAGGTGAAGACATGAAGACAGACATAGAGAACTGTATACCGAGTAGCACACATAGGCTTCAGGGGGATAGAACTCTGAGCACTATGTCCCAAGGAGGGCCTCAATCAGAGGTTACTAGTGTCCAGGGAAGATGGACTTATGAAAAGTGATGTGAGCAGAATTTAAGGAAAAACATCATCAACCTTACAGCCTTGGCTAGACCATGCCTTAGTGACTTTTGATGGGTGAGTAGGCCTCAAATCACGAATAGTTCCTGATATTTGCCCTAAATCTTCCAAAGTTAACAGTCAGAGATTGGAAGAAATACCAGAAAAGCCTATGAGGAAAACTATTTTCTGATCTTGAGATGACATTGTAAAATATATTTTATTATGATAATATATAAATGCTATACATGCAAATTAGATTAGTAGGTAAAATTATTTGATTTTTGACTTTCAAAAGTATAAAAGGGTAAAAGAAACCAGCAGTGTGAACCCAGAACATTGGGCTGAATAAAAGCAGACTTCATCAGCTAAAGCCCTGAACTTGAAATATGGAAACATTAAGACCATCAGAGTGAGGCACGTGGTCCTGACTCTACAGACTTCAGTAAAGGGAATATATTAAAAGTCATGATTCAAACAGAAAAATAAAATCATGTTTATTAAAATTACCTATTTCTACCTCTAGGAATACAACTTCTTTCATCTTTTGCATGAGGGAGAAAGTAGTTTAGGAGAGTTTTAGCCAATACATGTACAATAGCACTCTGGGGAAAACCCTTGCCATTTTAATATTTCTCTTTCTAAGCTAGTTTCTTTCTCCTCCTCTCTCTGATCTTTTTCCTCCCTTTCAATTTTCTGATTTCCTTATTTGTATTTGGAAGGTGGGGTGGGGTGAGGTACGGTGGTTGAGACTGGGAAGGACTTGGTTTAATGGAATTGTAAAGTGCTGACCCTAAATGTCACAGTTTCAAAAGGTGATAGACAAAGGAAAATTTATTGGAAACTTCAATGAATAGACTATGGTGGGTGAAATTGGACAGTATGGCACATTTTTCATGTACTCACTGACAACCACCTTTCCCCCCCAGTTCTCTTTACTTTAGGACAAACATTGCGGAAATCCTGGGCATGATGGTCAGAAGTCTTTCTTCAGTGGACCCCCAAACTATGATTATACTGCCCCATACTGCAATCAATAGAAAATCAAAAGCATCCCAAAGATAAATCACTTAGCTAATTCTTTGGTATTTTCCCACAATTCTCTTTTTCATTGCAGAATTTATTTTTCAGTAGCCATTGGTACTGCAACTTACGTTTGCTAAAGCAAGAGAGTTGATTAATAGGTATTTTATACATCTGGTATTTTCTCATAAAAGACTAGAAAACTTATTTCAATTATCATACCACCAACAAGGATGCAATCTGTTCACAAGGCCTGTTTACGAGTGGCTGCTTTGGGTAATGGCTGTTTTCTTAGCATGGGAAATGAAATATAATATTATTAAGCAGAGATATGCAGAAAGAGGTGTCAACTTATCCATCTTCCTGATGTTTATAGGCTTCGTTTTTTAGAATGTTTATTTTATTTTATGGGACCACACGTTAAAATATCTCCTATTTGAAAGGATCTAATTTCTTTTATTCTGGTTTTAATGTCCTTGAATATTAACATTTTCAAACTTGTAAGCAATCAGCTAAGGAAACCTGTGGTAGGTACTTTATTAATTCCATTTAGATAAATGTGCCATAATGAGAGAGACAATAAAAGCGAACACTTTATCTTTGCATGAGGAAAAGAGCTGGTCTTTGCCAGAAGGGTAAGAGAAATGATTTTCATTGTTAGAAGCCACCTGTGATAAAATGGGGTTGGGGATGGGGTGGTGGTTGACGGAAAACAAACTTCAAATAATGAGTTAGTGTGTGTGTGTGTGTTCAACATACTGTAATGGAAATAATAACACTATTTTGATGAGCTTTAGTAAAATCAGTAGAGAAGTCCAGCTACATCTGTTTTAGGCTAACAATGAAGGAGTTTTGCTAACTTCCATTACCTCTATGAGGCATGGAAATGAGAAAGCATAAAGTTTATAAATGGGTAAATGTCACTGTTCATTTAATTTTGATTATTTCTATTCAAAGAGATTCTACTAATGAGTAGACCTACTTGTAGACAAAAGAAAAAAAATCATATACTACAGGAAAAGAATAACTTTAAACAGTACAGATTATAGAAATCTACAAAGCCTTCTTGCAGAAGATATGAAATCTCCTTACATGAGGAAAAGAAATATTAAAACTCACAAGATATAACCATGGTGTCCCATAGTTAAATTCCCTTATGGTTTAATATTTATACTTAAACAATGACTAGGCTATGAAAATAATTTTAGGATTAAAAAAAACTGTTTTTTAATGTCTTCAGATCAGTGTGTTATCCAGTAAAAATACAGTGAGTAAGGAATACAATTTGAAATTTTCCAGTAGACACATTAGAATAAAAAGACAGGAACAATAAATTTTAATAAAATATTTTATCTAACATAGTATCATAAAAATAGTATGATTTCAACATATAAATAATATAAAAATTATTAATGTAATATTTTATATGCTTTCTTTATGTCAAATCTTCAAAATATGGTGTTTATTTTCCTTACACTTATAGCACATCTCAATTTGGGCCAGTCATATTTTAAATGCTCAGTAGTAACATAGCTAATGGCTATTGTACAGGGCAGTGTAGCTCTTGATTGTTCACAATATGTCTTTTTATAGAGAAATGGGCTATGAAATGGGCCTCAGTAAAAAATTTCTCTAGTATAGAAATCAGTGAATCCTTGTTATCATTCACTTAGTCAATGATTTCTAGAGGAAGGACATATACAGAAAAATTAGAGGTACTTTTATAACATAAAAATCTGTTTATTTTTAAAGACACGTTTCTTATTGCAAACACAAAAATTACATTTTCAGCATTGATTTAGATACCCTTTGACTTACTGAAATGAAATCTATCCATTGATTAATTCCTGTTTCTTGCATTGTGATAGTTCTGCTTTAAAAAATTATCTAGGTTAATTAGAGTTCTTAACAATTTTGTTGTCATTGACTTAAAACCATTTATCTTCTCCCTAGAAAAATGCAAATGCCTGTGATACATATCAAAATTTATATGTAATTTCACTTTCATATAATTCCAGGGGGTTCACAGAAGCTCTAATAGTCAGATTAAAGAAATTGATTTATCATGAAGTATGTGTGAAAGAAAAAAATGAATAGTTGTCTGCTGAAGGCTAAACCTAGATAAAGTATAGTCAAAAGTTCTGGTGCTCTGTTACATTTTGATGGGCTTCTGAAATCTTATTGTCTTTAATGACCCCAATAAATCATTCTAATTAATTATCATTATAATTTCATCCTTTTTCATTGTGTACTTTGTCTTTTTCACTTGATTGGTTTTTGTATATGTATCTCCTATAGGAGACTTGAGGGAAGAGAGCATTCCTCTTATCTAAACCACACAGCAAAGCACCTACTTGGTTTAGGTGTACTAAATGAATATAAATGAACAATTATGGTACATTTCTCTGCCTTCAGTCAATAGTATAATATAACCGTTTGAACAGATCACTACATCTTCCATTCCCATGTATACCTGGAAAGGCTTTGTGTAATTTTTTATCTACTGTAACTTCATGAAAGCATTATATTCTTTGTAACTAATATAATGGCTGGCTCAAAGAAAACATCCATTTTTTCCTGTAATAATTAATATGCATTTCCTTTCAAATGATGTCCATTTCCATTTAACGCCATCATATTCGACTTCTCATTTCTTAGCTACAATTCTGTACCTTGTGGTTTATTTGCACCAAGGACTCTACATTTTGTTCTTCAAGAATTCATTTAAAAAATATAAATTCATTACCTACAACTTTTCAATCTTTGTTTAGGTACTGGAGATACAATGGTGAACCTATCAGTTAAGGTTTCCATGTCAAAAATATTAATATATTGTAGTGAAAGAAGAATAGGTAAATAGGGTCAAGGAGAAGGGAGAGGGTCATGAGCCATGGTGTCTCAACCTGTTCCAACAGGACTTCCAAGGTGAGGAATTTGGATTTTATTCTACTTGAAATGAGAAACTGTTGAAAGAATTTGAGCAGGAAAGTGGTTTATATACTTCTATATGAAAGGATTACACTGTAGCGACATGGTAGAATAGGACCTTTCTACTGTTATCTCTCAAAAAAGCATAGATTTTGACAACTACCCGTGGATGAAAGTACATTTGTGAGAATCTGTAAGTCCGATGGAGAAGTTCCAGCACATCCTTAAAGCAAAATAATCTGAGAATAGATTCATCAAATAGGGCAAGAAAAACAGTTTTACTTTACTCATGTTACCTTCTCATTTAAGGCAGCACAGTTCAGTGCCTAGAGAGACCCTCTTGGCCTATAATTTCTTCTCCAGAGTTAATTGACAGCATAATGAATGAGCAACTGGCACACGCAGACATATGGAATGCTGTGCAAGAAATTTCTTTCTTTCACACTACACCTATAATATAGAAGTAATCAGCATGGCTGAGTTGTTGACAGAGGTTAGGAGCAGAAAATAGAGGCCATAGACCCTGCTTACTGCTCCATGAACTCTATAAGAAAGCCTGCCTGCCCATGAGCTACTCAGGATATCTCACCTGTGGGATCCCTCAGTTGGCCCGTGGGCACCCCAAACAGTTTACATGTCTCCCCCTCCCTTAGGCAGGCTACTAGAACATGACCCTGCTAGCAGCAAGTGCAAGTATCTTAGGAAGACATGTGGCCTGATTGTGCAGTATACAGAGAAGATATACAAACTTGAGTAATTCCGGGCACTTAGCACCTGGCCTGGCTTTTCAGAATTAGAGAAAGCATACAATCTTAAGAATAGCCCCCCAAGAAAATACAAGATATGTATAGCATGCTCATCTATAACAAAGGTCTGAGATAGCCTCAGAAACCAGTGTCTTTTTGTTGAAGGCATTCCTCTCCTAAAGCCAATTAGTAAAGATTGAAGGAAGTGATTGCAAAACAAAGGCAGCAAAGGCAGCAACACAACCCTTCAAGGAAACTCCAATGAAAACACTTCAATACTTCAATGAAAAAAAAATCAAAGAAACAGAACACCACTAAAGGAACACAATAGTATTCCAAAAACCAACTCCAAAGAATTGGAAATCTATGAATTGCTTGACAATTAAAAATAATTGTTTTAAGAAGTCCAGTGAGTTAAAAGGGAACACAGATAAACAGCTCAACAAAATTGAAGTTTAATAAAGAGAGAGAAATCATAAAAAATAACTGAACAGAAATTCTGGAAATGAAGGATACAATGATTGAAGTAAAAATGCTATAGAGAGTGTCAACAGCAGAAAAAAGAATCTTAGAACTCAAAGACAAGTCATTTGAAAATAGAAGAGAAAACTAAAATGGGATGACAGAAAATAAAGAAAGCCTATGGGACACTATCAGGAAAGCTAACTTTCACATCATAGGGATCCAAAAAGTGGAGGGAAGGAGGGAGGGGGACGGAGGGGAGAGAGAGAGAGAGTGAGTTACAGAAAGCTTATTTAAAGAAAAAAATTTTTGAAACCTTACCAAATCTAGGGAGAGAGATGAATATCCAAGTACATGAATCTCAAAGGTCTCCAGTCAGGTTCAATGCAAAGACTTTACACCAAGACATATTATAATCAAACTGTCAAAAATCAGACAGAGACAATTTTGAAAACAGTGAAAGAAAACTGTATATTACATACAAGGCACCTCCCATAAGGTTATTAGCATATTTCTCTGTGGAAGATCTGCAGAACAGGAGAGAGTGGGATAACATATTCAAAGTGGTAAAAGGAGGGAAAAAAACCCCCTGCCAACCAAGAATACTTTAAAGCTGTCCTTCAGAAATGGACAGATAAAGACTTTCACGGGCAAATAAAAGCTGAAAGAGTTCATTAACACTAGACCTGCTTTAAAAGAAAGCAAGTTCTTCAAGCTGAAACTAAAGGATGCTATTTGTAACATAAAAACATATGAAAGTTAACTCTTGATAATGGTAACTGTATAGTCAAATATAAAATATTTTAATACTGCAATGGTGGTAAATAAATATTTAACTTTGGTAAAAAAGTTAGACAAAATATTAAAAATGGCATAGCTACAATAATTTGATAATAGATACACAATATAAAAAGATGTAAATTATGAAATTAAAAACTTAAAATTTGTGGTGTGGAGTAAAAGTGTAGTGTTTTTGTATGCAAGTGAAGTTGTTATCAACATAAAATGGAGTGGTATAACCATAAACTGTTTTATGTAAACCTCATGATAATGACAAAGCAAAAACCTCTGGTATAGATACAAAAGATAAATAGAAAGGACTCAAAGCAAACCACTAAGGAAAATAATCTATTTACAAAAGAAGGTGGCAAAAAAGAAACAAAGAAAGAAAAGAACAAAAGATCTTCAAAACACCAGGGAACTATAAATAAAATGGAAATAGTAAGTTCTTACTATCAGTAAATACTTTAAATAGATTAAATTCTCTAATAAAAAGACATAGCATGGTTAATGGATAAATAAACAAAACCCCATTATATCCTGCCTACAAGACTCATCTTTACTTTAAGGATATACATAAAGTGAAAATGAATGGATTGAAAAGATATTCCATGCAAACAGAAATCCAGAAAGAGTAGGGTAGCTATACTTATTTCAGACAACATAAACTTTAAGTCAAAAACTGTAAAAAGAGACAAGGAAGGTAAGTATATAAGGACAAAGGGGTCAATTAATCAAGAGGATATAACAATTTTAAATATATATACCCAACATTTATAAAGCAAATATTAACAGATCTGAAGGGAAAAAAAGAAAGCAATACAATAGTAGTAGGTGACTCCAGTACCCCATTTTGAATGATGAATAAATAATCCAGACAGAAAGTCAATAACAAAATATTAGAATTTAACTACATTTTAGACAAAGTAAACCTAACAAATATGTGAAACATTTTACCCTATACCAACAGTATACACATTTTTCTCAAGCACATATGGAACATCCTCCAGGGTAGATCATATATTAGGCCACAAGTCCTAAAAAATTTTAAGCAAATTGAAATCATATCAAGTATCTTCTCCAACCACAATGGTATAAAATATAAATAAATAATAGGAAAATTATAAAATTCACAAATAAGTGGAAATTAAACAACATGGTCCTGAACAACCAAGTAGCAAAACAGATATTCAAAGGGGAAACTAAAAAATATCATGAGACAAATGAAAATGGAAATACAACATACCAAAATGTATTAAGATACAGCAAAAGCAGTCTTAGAGGAAAGTTTATAGCGATAAATGCTTAACATGAAGAAAAAAGAAATATCTCAGATAAGCAACATAACTTTAAACCTTAAGGAACAAGGGAAAAAAAGCTCAAATTTAGAAGGAAGGAAATAAAAAATTTCAGAGTAAAAATAAATGAAATAGATATCAGAAAAACAATAGAACAGATCAACAAAACTAAAAGTTTATTTTTTTTTGCAAATATAAACAAAATCAACAACCTTTTAGCTAGATTAAGGAAGAAAAATGAGAGAAGAGGAGACATTGCAATTGATATCACAGAAATACAAAGATTCATAAGTGACTACAATGAATAATTAATGCCAATAAATTGGATAACCTAGAAGAAATGGGTAAGTTCCTACAAACAAAAAATTTGACTGAATCATAAAGAAATAGAAAATATGAATAGACTAATAATAAGTAAAAAGATTGAATCAGTAATAAAAAGTTTCCCTTTAAAGAAAAGCCCAGGTCTTAGAGCATCATTGGTGAATGCCACCAAAAAATTAAAAAAGAATTAATGCTAACCCTTCTCAAACTATTCTAAATAATTGAAGGAAAGGGCACACTCATTTTATGAGGCCAGCATTATCCTCATACCAAACCAGACGAGGACAGTGCAAGTAAAGAAAATTGTAGACCAATTTCTCTGATAAACATAGATACAAAAATACTCAAAAAGAAAATATTCACAAATCTAATTCAATAGCATATTAAAAGGATCACATATAATGACCAACTGATATTTAACCTTGGGGTATAAGCATGTTTCAACATATATAATCAATAAATGTGATGTGCCACATTAGCAGAATGAAGGATAAAAATCATAACATAGCAATATATGCAGAAAAAGCATTTGACAAAAGTTGAACAACTTTTTTTTATAAAAACACCCAAAAAATTATGTATGTTAGGAATGTACCTAACACAATAAAGGCCATATATGACAAATCCATAGCTAACATCATACTCAGTGGTGAAAAGTTAAAAACTTTTCCTGTAATGTCAAGAACAGAGAAAGATGTCCACTGTCACCACTTCTATTCAACATAATACTGGAAGTCTTTGCCTGAGAAATTAGGCAAGAGAAAGACATAAAAGGCATCTGAACCAAAAAGGAAGAAGTGAAATTGTCTCTGTTTGCTTATGACATGATCTAATATATAGAAAACCCTAAAGATTCCATCAAAAAACTATTAGAATTATAAATTCAATAAAGTTGCAAGATACAAAATCAACACACAAAAATCAGCTTTGTTTCTATGTCCTAACGATGAACTATCTGAGATATAAATTAAGAAGACAATCTTATTTACAATAATATTAAAAGAATAAACCACTTAAGAATAAATTTAACCAAGAACATAAAAGATCTGTACACTGAAAACTATAAGACATTGATGAAAGAAACTGAAGAAACACAAATATATGGAAAGATATCTTGTGTTTATGGATTGAAAGAATCATCATTGTCAAATTTTTCATGCTACCCATAGAGATATGTAGATTTAATGTAATCCCTATCAAAATTCCAATGGCATTTTCTACAGAAAGGAATCCTAAAATTTCTATGGGAAAACAAATGACTCCTAGTAGCTAAAGCAATCTTAAGTAAGAACAAAGCTGGAGGCATTACATTTCCTAATTTAAAATTATAATACAAAGCTGAACAGTATAGAAAGGGCACAGAAACAGACAAATAAAGTAATGGAATAGTATATAAAGCCCAAGAATAAACCCATGTATTTACCATTAAGTAATCTTCAACAAAGGTGCCAAGAATACACAACGGGGACAGGGTAATCTCTTTAACAAATGGTGCTAGGAAAACTTGATATCCACAGGCAAAAAAAAAAAAAAAAGAAAGAAAGAAAGAAAAAAGAAATTTTGTTTTTATCTTATAGCATAGACACAAACCAACTCAAAATGGATTAAAGACTTAAACATAAGACCTGAAACTATAAAAATCCAGAAGAAATCAGAGGAAAGTTCTATGACAATGGTTTGGGCCATGTTTTTTTGAAAATAACCCAAAAAGCATAAGCAACAGGAAAAAACAAACAAGTGGAAATACATCAACTTAGAAATTTCTGCACAGCAAAACAACCAATCAACAAAATGAAAAAGCAACCTATGTAATGAGAGAAAATATTTGCCCACCATATATTCAATGGTTTTATGTTCAAAATATATAAGGAACTCATATAACTCAATAGAAAAAAATAAATAATCCAACTAAAAAAATGGCAAAGGATCTGAACAGACATTTTTCCAAAGAAGACATACAAATGGTCAACAGGTATATGAAAAGATGCTCAACATCACTAATCATGAATAAAATGCAAATCAAGATCACAAGATATTGCCTCATACCTGTTAAGATAAGTGTTATCATACAGTTAACAGATAAATTCTGGCAAGGATGTGGATAAAAACGAACCCTTATACGTTGCTGGTGGGAATGTAAATTTGCACAGCTTCTAAGGAAAACAATACAAAGCTTCCTAGAAAAATTAAAAGTAGAACTACCATATATACTTTTGGGTATGTATCTGAAAAAAATGGAATCAGGATCTCAAACAGATGTCTACACTCTCATGTTCATAGCAGTATTTTTTTTCAATAGTTAAGATATGAAAAAATTTAAGTGTCCACTGAAGAATGAATGGATAAAAAAACATGATTTTATATAAATATTTATATGTGTGTATAAAATATAACATTCCACTTTAAGAAAGAAGGAAATGCTGCCATCTGTGACAATATAGATGAACCTGGAGGACATTATGCTGAGTGAAATACACCAGATACTGAAAGACAAATACAGCATGAATCTAAAAAATCTAACAGAAACAGAGAGTAGAAGGGTGGTTACCTGAAATTGATGGTGTTTGGGGAAATGGAGAGATGTTGGTCAAAGAGTACAAACTTTCAGTTATAAGATGAGTAAATTCTGGGGACTTAATCACTATAGAATAGTGATTATAATTGTTAATAATGTATTTTATACTCAAAATTCTCCAAGAAATTAGAACTTATGGATTCTCATCACACATAAAATAGGTAACTGAGGAGATGAAGATGCTAAGTAGCTTAATTGTGATACTTATCTGACAAGTGATATGTATATCAAAACATCATCTTGTGGTATCTCATTGTGGTTTTGATTTGCATTTCTCTGATGATTAGAGATGATGAACATTTTTTTATATGTTTTTTGGCCATTATTCTGTCTTCTTTGGAGAAGTTTCTGTTCATCTCCTTTGCCCATTTATAAATGGGTTTTT